>PVHX01009620.1:14673-75224 GCA_004024805.1 Geosciurus inauris | reverse complement strand
TTGAAAATTTCCAGTTTTTTTTTTTCTTGGTTTTTTTTTTTTTTGGTACCAGGGGTTGAACCTGGGGCACTTAACCCCTGACTGAGCTATATCCCCAGCCCGTTTTTTTTTTTATTTTGAGACAGGGTCTCACTAAGTTGCTCAAGACCTCACCAGTTTTTTGAGGCTGGCCTTGAACTTGTAATCCTTTTTCCTCAGCCTCCCAAACTGCTGGAATTATATGTGTGCACCACTGTGCCCAGCTCCAGATAGTCCTTAAAACCTGGAAATAGAGATTTGGCAGGCACTGAGAATGGCCAGAGAAGTCCAAGGACTAGGTCCCTGCTTCTCATTAGCATTAGAGGTTGGGAAGAGAGGGAGAGAACCAGGAGCCAGTGTCCTGCAAGCCTAGTGGAAATACTATCAGCACTGTCATGTGCTCTGAGGAGAGCTAAGGTAGACTGGCAAACCCACTACTGGATTTGGTGCATGGAGATCTTGTGCACATTTTGTGCACTGGAGGAGTGGTTTCTACCACTGTAGTGTGGTGGGGTGAAAACCTGTTGTGGGCCCAAGGAAAGGTATAGGCCACTCTTGCAAAGCTTTGCCACAAAAAGGAACAGAAAGGGCCAGAGGAGGATGTGAGACCAAGTGGGGATTGTTACCTGCGGTTTGCATAAAATGGGAGAATGTGCGGTGTATAATCATAGGAACACAGTTTCTAAATGACTCACAGTTGGGGGAAAGGGGGGGGGTCCACATTCTGTGCCCTTTGAGAGCCCAGGCAGTCCCTCCACTGTCTGCGGGAGGACAGGCAGGGACAGGGTACAGGTGCAAGGAGTCAATGCTCTGATGAATGGTGTTGCTTGTTCACATAATTATTAATACATAGTGTGAGCACTGGTGGCCTGCTGAAAACACAGTTACTTTTTTAGTTTATTTTATTCCACAGTGACTTCATTTTACCCACTTCTTAGAAAAACCAGAGCTTAGCCGGGCGCTATGGCACATGCCTGTAATCCCAGCACTTTGAGAGGCTGAGACAGGAGAATCACCAGTTCAAAGCCAGCCTCAGCAACGGCGAGGCGCTAAGCAACTCAGTGAGGCCCTGTCTCTACATAAAACACAAAATAGGGCTGGGGATGTGGCTTGATGGTTGAGTACCTCTGAGTTCAATCCTTGGTACCAAAAAGAAAAAAAAAAGAAAAGAAAAATCAGAGCTTATATTAGCTTCCTTTTGCTGTCTGCTTGGTTATTTGGTACAAATAATAACATTCATAAAATATCTTAGAAATTCATCTATCCAGTAATTGTTTGTTTTTTGTTATCTTGATGATTTTGTTATCTTGGTGATTTTTAATTTAATATTTTTTATTTTAATATTTGAACTTTTTAAGATCATATAAGTATTAATGCAGTACTTGCACAAATAGAGATTATATGACAATGATTTAAAATATTCAATTCATAATATCCTAATTTATAGTTATTTTTTATGGTGAAAAATTTTGGTTATTATTTCAAAAGTATTGACTTGTCTTCCTCAGGTATATTTTATTAAAGAACATAATATCGTTGCACCATATAAAATAGAAAGGGTAAGTAAAGTTCTTCATGTATTCCCAATAATTTATGTAGTGATTTTGAGTATTAAGATTTTGTGACTTAACATCTTTAATCAAATACAACAATATTGGGTACTTAAAAGCTTATTACCAGTTACAACAAAATTACCCAAGGGAGGCACAGATTTTAGTCCAAGAGAATTCAATTAACCTCAGAAAAATAAATAATTATGGCTAAAGAGGGAGAGCTTAAATGATTAGATTAGAAATTAAAATCAGAATATGGATCATTTATAAAAGTATTTACTGTATTTTACTGAGAATTTATTTGTTAATACATCACTAAAAGTATTTTTAAATATCTAGAAGTATTTACTTGTAAGTTATAAAATACCCTTCTTTTAAAATTCAGTTATGACTTATAAATACTCTTAATTGGGTCCAAGCTGTGAGGAGACTTGAATACAAAGTCTGGTTCCTCAGGAATTTTCAAGTGACGTTAGGCATTTCATTGAACTCTTCTGTACTTTAATTCTTTATATTTCAGTTTAATGTATGGAATACAGATAACTCTAGATAAAAAGAGGTAAAACTCCAGCTAAAAGAGATTTTTACAGGATTTAGGAACAGGGCCAGTGCTCCTTATCCTGGCACCTCTGTGAAAAATCCCTTCCCTGGGTAGACACAGTCCCCCAGGCTGAATCTCGGTCCAGGTAGCAGGCCAGCCTGCAGTTTCTTAGCCAACAATTTATGAAATGCACAACTGTATATGCCTTTGGGTTTTAGGGACAAACATTTGCATGCCCTGATTACTCTGAAAATACAAATACTGAGTTTTAATTACTCTTAGAAGGTATAGCTGGCATTTTAGGCAGGACGATTCTTCGATGTATGTGGCTGTCCCTCCTTACAGTCTTTTGCTGCCTGCTAGATGCCTCTCATACACTGCTCCCTTATTGTTTGCACAGCACCTCCACACATTGACAAAAGCCTCCAGGGAAGTGGAACACCCTACTCCTAAGTTGAGAACCCCTCCCTGGGGTGCTATCTCTCTTAAAGACTCTCCCAAGACCCACCTCAAGTCCAAGCTGCACAGTTATACATATATGTACTAGGGTTCTCTAGAGAAATGAACCAATAGGATGCATGTATGTATATGTATGTGCATGAGTAATGCATGCATGCATAAGTGTGTGTAAGCGGGGTACTAAGATTATTATGAGGAATTGACTCATGATTATAGAGATTGAAAGGCACAGACCCAGGAGAGCCATCCATATAAGTTCTACTTTGAGTCTTAGTCTGAAGGCAGAACAAGACCAATATCCCAGCTTGAACACAGAGAGAAAGAATTTTTTTTTTCTACTTAGCCTTTTATTTTATTCAGGTCCTCAATAGATTGGAAGAAGCCCACCCACATTGGAGAGGGCAATCTGTTTTACTAAGTTTACTGATTCAAATGTTAATCTTATTCAAAAACATCTTCAGAGAGACATCCAGACATAATGTTTAATCAAATACTTTGGCATCCTGTGGTCTAATCTAATTGATACATAAAATTAACTATCACAATATATACACACCCAGTCTCAGAGCACCTAAGTATATGAATTAATCAACAGATTAATAATAGATTTCAGTACCCTACTTTTAACAATGGGTAGAACATCCAGATAGAACATTAGTGAGGAAACAGAAGACAAGAAACACAGTAGACCAAATGGACATGGCAGACACACAGATCATTCCACCCAACAGCAGCAGAACACACATTCTTATCAAGCTCATGGGACATTCCCAGGACAAATCATATGTTAGGTCACAAAACAAGTCTTAACAAGTTTAAGATGATTGAAATATCATTTATCCTTTCCAACCACAATGGAATGAAACTAGAAATAATTTCAGAAAGCTGGGAAGTTCACAGATATATGGCAATTTAACAACACACTATCAAGGAACCAGTGAATCAAATAAGGAATCAAAAGTGAAATTAGAAAGTATCTTAAGACAAATAAGAACAAAGAAAGCACAACATGCACAACATACACAACAACGTATGGGAGCAAAGCAGTATTAAGAAGGAAGTTCATAAAGGTAAATGCCTACATTAAAAAAGGAGACATTGCCAGGTGTAGTGGCGCATGCCTGTAATCCCTGCACTTTGGGAGGCTGAGACAGGAGAATCATGAGTTCAAAGCCAGCCTCTACAACAGCAAGGTGCAAAGCAACTCAGTGAGACCCTGTCTCTACATAAAACACAAAAGAGGGCTGGGGATGTGGCTCAGTGGTCAAGTGCCCCTGAGTTTAATCTCCAATACCAAAAAAAAAAAAAAAAAAAAAGGAGACATCTCAGAATAAAAAATCCCAACTACACATCAAGGAATTAGGACAAGAAGGGCAGAATAAACCCAAAGTTAGAAGAAGGCAGGAAGTGATATAATAGCAGTAAATCCAGGGTGAGGCAGAAATAGGCAGAATTTAGCCAGTGTTGTGCAAATGATCTTAATGTCACAGGGATGACATTAAGATCCTCCTTTTCGGGCTGGGATTGTAGCTCAGCGGTAGAGCACTTGCCTCGCATGCGTGAGGCCCTGGGTTCGATCCTCAGCACCACATACAAAGCAATAAAATAAAAACATTGTGTCCATCAACAACTAAAAAATATTTAAAAAAAAAAAAAAATCCTCCTTTTCTGTTATTTTGATATCTTCCCCTTTTTGTTAGGGCAAAATGGAATATGTCTTTGAATTGGATGTTTCAGGGAAAGTGGAAGATGTGGTGGAGACACTGCTTCAGGTAAGCCAGTGACTTAGCCACTCCTGGGAAGAAGAACTGGAAGCAAATTGAGGCAGAAACCCTTTTTTTTTTATATTTCCTTATTATTCAAACCATAATCTCTTTTCTATATATCTGGCAGATTACTTGATTATGTAGAATTTGCAAACTTGTCTATATTAGGCAGTGGCCATAAATACATACAAAATAATCTGGGCTATCATCAAGTAACACAATAATTCATATTTTTATTGCTTCTAAAGAAATACTCTATGCCATCTGAGAGAAAACTGATCATGTGTATTTATAATACTGTAGCTTCACAGAGCATCCTGCCTTGACAAACTGGGCGACCAAACTGCCATGGTAAGTGTTCCTATTAGTGTCTTTGTGAATTACCTTGTGTTGACATGTTACTCATAAGTACCTGACGTTCATAATTTTTAATGGTTCTCTTCTCATAGATAACAGCTATCTTGCAGTCACGTTTGGCTAGGACATCATTTGACAAAAACAGGTATGATTCTAATGATTTTGTTTCCTGATTAGAAAAGCAGTGGACGTTGTCTTCTATAGGCCTCACTGAGCATGTCCAAGCCTGATGCTGTCATTGTCCTCTCACCCCACACCTGCCCATCCTAGGGGATGCACCAGCCTCAGTTGAGGAGGAATTTGGGGGCTTCCTCCACTCTTCACACTTTATGTGTCAGTTAGCCATGTTCATTTATGCTCCCTAATCTCTCCAGTGTGTCCACTATGTTTTCACCCTGTGATTGCCCCTGTTTAGGCCACCCTGACCTCCACCCAGAGCACCATCACAGTTCTCAGTCCATCTACCTGATTCAAGTCTTCCCTCTTTCATTTGTCGTCTCCCCAGGACCTAACGTCCTTTTAAGTGATGCTATTTCTGAAGGACTTATTTAGTCATATAACTTGACTGCTTACAGTTCTTCAAGACTTTCCAGGCTTTCAGGATGAGTCTGAACATCTCACTGTGGGCACAATTCTTAGGGGCCAGTTCTTTTTTCTGCTCCCAGTAGCTAATTGCTCTTTTTTTTTTTTTTTGGTACTGGGGATTGAACTCAGGAGCACTCGACCACTGAGCCACATCCCCAGCTCTATTTTGTGTTTTATGTAGAGACAGGGTCTCACTGAGTTGCTTAGCACCTTGCCGTGGCTGAGGCTGGCTTTGAACGCGCGATTCTCCTGTCTCAGCCTCCCAAAGTGCTGGGATTACTGGCGTGCGCCACCGCACCTGGCTAGCTCTTGAGTTCTGTGCCCTAGCTTTTTGCATTATGTGTGGTCCCTATTGTCCCATAGGTTCTTACTTCAGAGCCCTTGCTCGTGTTCCCTCTTGCTTAGAACATACACCATCTCCCTTTTCTGATTTCAACTTAGATATCAATTCTTCTAGAAAGTCTTTCTTTCTTTTTCCTTTTTTTGGTACTGGAGATTGAACTCAGGGATACTCGACCACTAAGCCACATCCTCAGCCCTATTTTGTGTTTTATGTAGAGACAGGGTCTCACTGAGTTGCTTAGCACCTCGCTGTTGCTGAGGCTGGCTTTGAACTCGCGGTTCTTCTGTCTCAGCCTCCCTAAGTGCTGGGATTACAGGCTTGAGCCACCACGCCCGGCTCTAGAAAGTCTTTCTTGACCCCTCAACTTGCTTTAAGTACTTTCCTATGGTATCCCATAGGGACCTAGAGAGAGAATACATGCACTCTTATGGTTCTATTGGTTTTTTCATTGATTTTCTTAGCTTTATTAAGTAAAAAGTACATTTTCTATAAGTAATGATATTTTTGTATTATCCTGTTCTCTTACTTGTTTCTTGCCTTATATTAAGTAAATTTGAGCTGTATATCTATATATTCCTCTCTGATATCAATTACTCTAGACTCATGGTATCTAGTAACACCTACCTGGTGATCTTTAGGACCCTACATCCTGTTTTCCTTGTTTAACTTATATCTTCACTAGCCTTGGTCTTATTCACTTTGGTATGAACTTAGAGTCAGCTTGTCACTTTCTTTTTTTTTTTTTAATATTTTTTGTTTGTTTTAGTTGTTGATAGGCTTTTATTTTTATTTATTTATATGTGGTGCTGCTAAGGATTGAACCCAGTGCCTCACACATGCTAGGCAAGCGCTCTACCACTGAGCCACAACCCCAGCCCCAGCTTGTCACTTTCCATAAAAGAAAGCCTTGGACTTTTGCTTGTGACTACAGAGAATCTATAGTCTTCTATTAGATCTTCTTTAAAATCTTCTCTATAATCTTTCCTGTCTGATGTTAGATTTATTCCAAATACTTCAGTTTTTTGATGATATTATAAATGGTATATTATTAAAATTTTCATTTTCTGTTTATTGTTGATATATGGGATGCATAGATTGTTGTGTGTTCATCTTTTCATCAACCCTGCTAAACTCTACAATCAATTTCATTAACTTTAGATGTTCTATATGTATAAAATATTATCTGTGAATTACTTGTAGTCTCCATTAGCATTTTTATTTTAGACTTTTGCATTTGTAAGCATTCATCTTCAGACAGAGGAGAAAGTATTGGTGGAATAGATTGATTTATGGATTATTATGTTCTAAGCTTTTGCTAGAAGCCCATGTTTATAAATGAGATTAGTTTGTAATGTTCTATTATACTGCTGTCTTTGTGAAATTTGGGGATCAGAATCATCCTGACCTTTGCCCCTACATTTTAATGTGTTAAAGAACTTGCCAGTAAAGCTATCTGAGTAGCAGTGCTATTTTTGTGTTTATGTTTGCTTCTTTTTTCTTTATGCTATACAGTATTAATTTTCTTTCCACTTTTGTAGTGTCAGGATATATTAGGTAATTGGATTGCCAAAGGAAGAACAGTTTTCATTTTAGAAAGGAAAGGAATAATAAGACTCACCTTCTCCTGATCTACTTAGTGTGTCATTTTTCTAAGTAGTGATTTAGACTGCAATTCTGCCTCTCTATATTATATTTTGTTACTTATAAACAAATTTACTTATGGTTGTGCTGGGGATTGAACTCAAGGCCTTGTGTATGCTAAGCATATGCTCTACCACTGAGCTATACCCCCGGCCCTAAGAGATTTATTTTCAACCCAGATTTTTTTTAAGTATTGCCCTAAAATATGGCAAATTTGGTTGTTCTCATACTAATTTTAAATTCATAAAGCAAAGAGTAGACCTTTTCTTAATATTAGTTCTTTTTAGATACATGACAGTAGAGTGTGTTAGATTGTTTTTGATTATATATTTTAGCAGTGGATAATAGAAAGGTCATTTTTTACTTTCTTTATTAAAATAGATCCAAACAACAAGTAAACTCTGAAATGACATGAAAGTGATTGTAATTATATAATCATATCCTGTTAAAGTATATAGTGTGAATAAATGTCATTTGTGTCAAAATGGGGCTTTTTGGGGGGGCAGTTACTGAGGATTGAACTCAGGGGTACTTGAGCACTGAGCTACATCCCCAGCACTAGTTTGAATTTTATTTAGAGACAGTCTCACTAAGTTGCTTAGGGCCTCACTTTTGCTGCGGCTGGCTTTGAGCTCACAATCCTCCTGCCTCAGCTCCCTAAGCTGCTGGGATTACAGGATGTGCCACCATACCCAGCAGTGTCCAAATGGTTTTTATGAATGTAAAACTTGATCTGAATGACACAAAAATAGAAAATTATCTGAAGGTAAGAATAGTTTCAAGGCCAGTTTATTTTGGGAGGAGTAAGAGTTCACCTAAAGGTGGTATTATTTATTTGCCTGTCTTCTGTGATACATAAGATTTTTAAATAAAAATTTTAAAAATCAAACTTTCATTATATCATGTAAAAGAATGTCAACTTTATCTTAGTAGTCAATTTATGTTATCACTTTCTTGTGTTAAATGTAGTGGCTAGACAAATGTCATACAAAGTCACACTGTAGATAAACCTAGAACATAGATAAATTTCTGATCTTTTTTTTTTATACTTTTGCTAAAAACACATTTTCAGATTCCAAAGTGTTTCTGAAAAGCTGCATATGGAATGCAAAGCAGAAATGGTGACACCTCTGGTGACAAATCCTGGACATGTGTGCATCACAGACACCAACCTGTATTTTCAGCCTCTCAATGGGTACCCGGTATGTAGACCACAGGGTCAGGTGCAGAGCTGCCTCCTTTTTCAAATTTGATTTTTCTGGAAGCTTGACTTCACAATTACAATGTCCTCACATTTTGGTGAGGGTCAAATCACCTGCCTGCCACCCCTACCAGCACCTGTTTTACAGGCTCCCTATGTAATCCTGGAGCACAGTCACCAAAGTTTAAGCTCCTTTCGTCTGTTTTCAATCATTCTAAAGTCTCTTGATTTTTGGTGTTATAGAAAGAATCCCTGCCCCTCCTGATTTTAGGGTCAATGGAGATTTCTGCCTTTCTGTTAGAAAGCACTGCTGGAAGAAACCAAGGAAATATACTACCATTAATAAGAAATGGATATTTCCTACATATTTACTTATGTATATGCATATGAGAGTATTTCTTGTTTCTCCTTAATCACAGTCAGCAGATCTGAATGTTTCTTGAAGTACTATGAACCTGTCCTCTTGGCTAGTGTGGCATGTAGAGATGTTGCTTTGGGGGCACCTTCTGTGATCTTTGAAACAATTTTCTTTTTCACAAGGACATTAGACTTACTAGGCCAGAAAGTAAACTCAGATTTCTTCCCTAAAGTTTCTAAAGAGTAGTTGTTTCTAAAAAATAAATAAATAAGAGCGATTTCCATACGGCTGGCTTCTTTCTGGAATGTTTCATTAAAAACACAACAGAAACCCTAACACCCTCTGACAGTGCAACATAAAGAACTGAGAATGTTTTCTGCCATAGAAACCAACACCATGAAAATTCTCCAGGCTGATCATGATAGGACACTAAAACAGCAGGAGGCTGTTTTAGTCAAGGGTGGTGCTATACTAACTCCATCCACTAGGTGGTGGGGCACACTTGCCTGGTTCTCCAGTAGATGGTGCACATGGCTGGAAGGGCATTCTCTAATAGTGAAATGAATTGGCTTGGCCACTGCCATTACTGTTGCTTGAGTTTAAAACTTTAAGAAAAGTGTCTAAGTATGTGCCACAGCTTCAGAATCCGTAGTATGAGCCCTTACTCCTTTACAAATCTGTGGGCCAGGATCCTTTCCCTGACTTGGGGCCTTTGAGGCATTAGGCTCTATTGCATTACCTGGCCTCTGTAGGCTCTTCCTGCCTCTCACCTGGAAGCAGGAATGTGGGAGCATTGCCAATTGTAATACCTTTTTTCATCTTGTTTCTCTCTCATTAGAGTTTTAAAGTTTTGGAATAGCAAGAAAAGTTTCTTATCTGTTAATAAACAGTTCAGAAGCCGTGCCATATGCTGTAGTAATTTAATACACTGTAATTGTTAAGGAGATATAAGACAGGATTCTTTAAAAAAAAAAAAAAAGATGTATGTCAGTATATCTGTGAAAAGATAGCAAAATTCCTGAGTTGTTTTCTGTACTAATCCTTTAATATCCCATGTTAGCAATCTTTCAATAACCTTAAAGATAGCTGACTGCATTGTTACTGGGGTTACCAACACGGCCGAGGTCATGAAGATAGTGAAAAATAGCAGAACAGAATGTAAAATCAGATATGCCTTTTTCCAGGTTCACTTGCAAAACACTGGGGAAACAGGATTTGTTTTTGTTTTTGTTTTTGCCCTTTCCTGATATTAAAGAACAACTTCTAGGGGCTGGGGTTGTGGCTCAGTGGTAGAGCGCTTGCCTAGAATGTGTGAAGCACGGGGTTCGATTGTCAGCACCACATATAAATTAAAGTTCACTAACAACTAAAAAAATACTTAACAAAAAAAAAAAAGAACAACTTCTAATTGTGTTAGAATGGTGATGTTTGAGATTTTCTTTCTACTTTTTAAAGAAACCTGTGGTCCAGATAACACTCCAAGATGTCCGCCGCATTTACAAAAGGAGGCATGGCCTCATGCCTTTGGTGAGTGTGAGTGCAATTCTGTTTCTTGGGGGATGGTTGTTAGACCTTCAATTTAGCTGTGGCTTATTGACTTACAGTCCCTAGGGATTGCCTGAAAAGTACAAGTATGTTATGTTGTAAGCAAATAGACTCTAATTCTTGATACTCTTTCTTTTGGGTAAGCTAGAAATCAACAAAAGAATAGCTCCTTTCTGTAAATAAGAGGTTCCCTTGCAGAAATGTTTCTTTTGTTCTAAGATCTAGAGGGCTAGAGTGCCCTTAAGTTTGTACCTCTGAGTTTTCAGTTTCTGGGCTTAGGCTAAAATAATGGATGCAGACCTAATCCAGCACTCCTTGCCATCTATTCACTGCAGCTCATTCTCAAAGTAGAATTTGGAAGATATTATGCAGGTAACTCTTCAGTAGAACTGTGCTATAGTCATAGTTAACTTATGTCAACTCAACCTTTGGGCTTGGTGACAGAAATAGACAAAGTAACCATTTAAATCATATGGGCTGTTCTTCCTACCATTCCCCTGAATAAGCATATGTCCATATTTCTGTTTATCTTACTTACTTTAGAAACTAGTCCTTACTAAAGATTTTTGATATTACATCAATATATAGTTAATTTTTTTCCTCCTTAGAAGATTAACCAATGACTTGATTAAAAAGTATTGTGGAATTTTAACTCTCATTTTTGTGTTTTCAAATTGTGAAGTGTAACTGTTTTGCTGCCTACTTTACATACTACATACTACTTTACACTACATTTCCAGTGCTAATAGAGATCAGGGAAACAGATACTGTTAAAAATGTCCTTGTCTAGGTATAGAGGATCAGTCAGAGAAGAAATAAACATTGATTAAGTGCCTTCTTTGCCATTTGCTATGATAATCTCTGTGAGGTGGATGATCTCATATTTTATAAATAAAGAAATTGAGACTTAAAGAATTAACTTCCTAAGTTCCCTAGCTAGTAAATGGAGAAAGCCTGCATTTGAACCTATAACATCTCTAGATATTCCTCCTTTGTCCATTCCTACCCTAAATCACCCTTGCCTGCACAATATTTATAAAGCTTATGATTTTCTGAAAATTATTGTACTTTATTAATTGAATGGGTTGTTCAGTTACCACTTTGTTAGATATACATAATTATTTATAAGAGAGCTAAACATAGGTGTCTGAAGAAGATCTTGAAAGCATGGATAAGCTGATTTTGAATTTCACAATAATAAGTTTAGGAAAGGTATTATCAATGCAAGCATTCAACATCAAATAGAATTTTATAGTTTATTTGAAATGCATGTTCTGTTCTCAGGAAGTTTATAAATACAGCATACATAAATATAGAGACATATCTGAGTCCTTGAGTCAAATTATATGTGGAAAACAGCAATACAAGTTGTAAAAATCAAGTATAGATATGTAACTGAAAATTTTTTGTAATTAGGAACTTACTCTGGGATTGCAATATGAGCATGGCACCATTTGTTCTACTCTTGTCCTTCTGAATTACAGGGCCTGGAAGTATTTTGCACAGAAGACAGTCTGTGTTCTGACATCTACCTGAAGTTCTATGAGCCTCAAGATCGAGATGACCTCTATTTTTACATTGCCACATACCTAGGTTTGCTATTCACCCTTCATTGTGTTTGTTCATGTGAAAGTGGTTTAACTCCTGAGGAGCTGGGATAGCACCAAGGAGGAGAAAGATGCTCTGTCTAGAACCACCTCTCCATGGTGCTACTTAGTTTTCTCATCAGTAACTACAGTTGTCAAATATCTTAAAAGTGAGGGACATATGCATTCATTTTGGTAATAGTTCATTCCACTTGTCTATTTTTTAAAATCTTGATGAATGTATTTGAATGCTTTTACTATTTTAATGACCTCCCACTTGAATAGATTATAATGAATCTTCCCAAGTATTTTTATATTCAGTTATGTCTTATGGTAGTTTATGAAAACCAGGACTGAATTTCTTACTGTGAGAGAGTGAGGTATCCAATTCAGTTGTATGAATGTGATCTCTGATTTTGATCTTAATCACAAAGCTGCAAAACCACACAGAAAGATCACATAAACCTTCTGATATAGCACCTCTTGGACTAAAAATCACTTTTCATTAATAATGATTGCTCAACCTTTATTGAATTTCCCTACCTTTATCAGGAATACCTGTATTTTTCTTATCCAAAATATGCTTTTTTTCAAAATAAGGTACTTGACTAAATTAAACTATTCTTATTTACAGAGTTGCCAGATTACTAGAATGGAATGATTTTTTAAAATGAATGTTGGAGTTTACTAATACTATCTAAATTTTGTTTGTTCTAGTTGCAGTGTACCCATTTTTATGACATACATAGTGAAGTACATTTTCCCTTACAAATTAAATTTTCCCTCAAGGAGGGATAGTTTGCTTACAAAAAGGAATATATATTATTTTACATTAGGTTATAGTTATATTTTTTTCATTCATTGAAATATCTGTGAGCTTAATGCATATCGATAGCTTTGCTACGAGTTTGCTTTTATCTTTTTGTTTCTGATTTATTTCATTGTATTTTTCTAATTATAATAAGATCAAATAACTCAACTTCCATGGTGAGTGGAAATCTCAAGTCAAAAACCTTGCCATGATCTAAAACATCTGTCTTCTTTCAAGCTGTCAGTTCCCTTTGAGTTTTTTTTCCTAAGATTGTACTTTTTTAGGAGTGGCAAAAGGGGAGAGGGAGAGTTTTGATTTTTGAAGCCCTTTCCTAGTAGCTGATTGGAAAAGATAAATGTGAATATTGAATTAACATGAATTCAGTTGCTTGATGCACCCAGTAGAAAGTTGAAAGCATAATTTTCTGAACAAAATGAAAACTTCACTTGTAGGACAATTGGTTCATTCCACACTCTGAGAGTAAAGTTCTCATTGGTATGTCTCGCCTGTGATTCCATTTTTGTAGTCAGGGGGCCTCTCTGGTTCTTCCAGTTTGAGAATTGGTCCTCCTGCCAAATACTTTTTTTCTTCTTTAACAGTTTCTTCTTTTTTTCTTAGTCCTCACATGCATAATATGTAATTGTTGACAAATTAACATTAGTACACCTCTTCCAGATCTAAAAGAAAACTAAAGGATAGTTTTAGGGGGCTGAGGTTGTGGTTCAGAGGTAGAGCACTTGCCTAGCATGTGCGAGGCACTGGGTTTGATCCTCAGCACCACATATAAATAAATAAAATAAAGACACATCAACAACTAATAAAAATATTTTAAAAAGAAAAGGATAATTTTGTTCTGATTCCATAAAATGTGAAGATAATAAACCTTCACAAATGGCTACTGGTTTTAAAAATGCACTAGAAATAAGCACATTTGGAAGGATTCTCTATTATTGTATAAATATCTTGCCATGTAATATTTATATATTTGCTCTGTAATTTTATATTTTTTTTAGGTTATATTGTACTTTGGTGGTTAGATAGTAATTCTATTCAGTAATTTACCCTCCTGGATCTTAGAGGTATTCATATTTATTTGAATTACTGCTTTGAGAAAACAAATCAACTGCCTACTTTTCTTAAAACATCTGTTTCACAGATTTGTGGAAGGGTCTATATTTTAAGCATCTAGTTTTTACATACTGAATAAATGCTAGCCAGCCATTTGCAGAGTGAAGTGACAGGCTCTGGGTCTTTTCCTTCAGAGAACCACGTTGCAGAGCACACTGCAGAGAGCTACATGTTGCAGTGGCAGCGGGGGCACCTTTCCAACTACCAGTACCTCCTCCATCTCAACAACCTGGCTGACCGCAGCTGCAACGACCTCTCCCAGTATCCCGTGTTTCCATGGGTAATAAGTGATTATTACAGCTCAGAATTAGGTAAATGCTGTGCATGGGTTTTGACAGAGCTGAGTTGGAAGTGGTCATCTTTATTGTTTTTAAGGGAGAGAATTAATTCTACTTTAGAATCATGTCATACATGAGGAAATTAGAGCTTATTACAGTTTTATTACTAAACATCATCAATTTCTATTCCAAGATACTGGATAAGAGTTCCATAAATTATATAAAAATTTATATGTTTTCTCCACCAAACCTCTTGAAGGAGACACAGAAAATAATGTGCATCATTTTTATCTGGTGTTAATATTGTTTTCTGTAAGTACCAAGTTTTGAAATATTTAAGCTCATTGAAAATCATGACTCAGTTCATCATGTTATTTTAAAATTCATTTTGACAATGGTGATTACGGAAAGAAATTTAACTATTTATTATAGAATATTTAATCAAAGAAGGAAATAGAAATCATCCATAATTGTATTACCGAGAGAGAACCATTTTAACTTTATGGTCTATGTACTTTTCTTTTGCTCTCTCAAATTATTAAAAATGTGATCACATTATAATTTTATTATGTAATATTTATAATTATACATTGTGAACAATTAGTTCCTTTTGACAGTTCACTAAATTGACCTTTGTAATTGAAAGAGATAATAGATTTTCTAGTAATTTGAGAATTTATATCTCTCATAATAGGTTCCTAGTTTTCAATAATATTCACTATCATTCAAACATAGAAAATAAATCTTAGTAAAAGTATTACTTTTTAAGCTTCTTTAATTTTTTTCTTGTCTTACTTGGAGTACAGTTCTTTTGTTTTGAACCAGAAATTCTTTCTTAAAAAATTAATTTCATTGATTTTTGTCAAATCAAAACTGTTACTTTTATGTGGATATTGCTAGCCTTTTTATTATAGCTATATAAATAACAGAAATGCTGTACTTCTTATGGATTTATATCAATTGTTTTAAAAAATTATTGTAGAAAGAAAAGTATGAATTTGAATCAATGCAGTAGGATAATGGCATAAGCTAAAGTTATTTATTTATGTCTACAGATTTATCAAATCCAGGAACCTTTCGGGATCTTAGTAAACCAGTGGGAGCCTTGAATAAGGAACGGCTGCAGAGACTACTGGTAATAGATGGGGGATTCTTGGCTTCTCAGAGACATTATGAGCCATAGCCTATGTTTTCACCATCACTGAAATTCATTTCTCCCAGTCTTTGGGGAGGTGCACCAGGAGTGACTCACTGATCCTACATAATTTATTTTATTACCTCTTTCCCACCATGAGTGCTCACCATTTGCATTTTTGATCTGTAATTCAGGAAGTAGGAGGGTGACCTGTTTATGTCTCACCAAATTATTTTTGTGAAGGCATTTGATGATAAATGGCACAAGGGATGCATGAAATCAGTGCTATTTCATCCAGTCCCAACACTGTTATCACAAGGCCAAGAAAACCAAAATTCTTTTTTTTTTTGGTACTGGAGATTGAACTCAGGGGCACTCTACCACTGAGCCACATCCTCAGCCCTATTTTTTGTGTTTTATGTAGAGACAGGGTCTCACTGAGTTGCTTAGCGCCTCGCCATTGCTGAGGCTGGCTTTGAACTCGCGATTCTCCTGTCTCAGACTCCCTAAGTGCTGGGATTACAGGCTTGCGCCACTGCGCCCGGCTCCAAAATTCTTTTGACAGGAATGCTGTTAGGCACAGTTGTTTCTTCCCTTTTATCTTCTATTTTCCCAAGAGAGAAATTAAGGAATGTAGTATATCCATGCCATGATCTCTTAGGCTTTCACCTGAGTCACTTACTACTTTATAGCCAACATGAAACACTGTTTTGTTTTTTCCCCCCTGCGTTATAGACACGCTATGAGGAAATGCCTGAGCCAAAGTTCATGTATGGAAGTCACTACTCTTCCCCAGGTTATGTGCTCTTTTATCTTGTTAGGATTGGTAAGATTCTTACACATTATCCTCAGTTACATCTTATTTTTCTTTCTGAAATGATTCTATGATCCAACTTAACCTGTTTTTTTTTTCCCTCTAGCACCAGAATATATGCTGTGCCTACAGAATGGAAGATTTGATAATGCAGATAGAATGTTCAACAGGTTTGATATCATTGCCTCCCCATTTTTAACACTTTGATTACATACACACAGCATGTTTGTTTTACAATACTAGATATAAACAAAAATATAAATATTAAAAATCACTACTTGTTTCAGTTTTTCCTTTCAGGCTTTTTCAAAACATATGTATGTGTGCATGAATGTATGTATAAATGAGGGAGCATATTTTAAATATAGATTTTTCTCCTGCCTTTTATAGCCTAACATTAGATTTTGACATTTCCCTCATATTATTAGCTATTCTCCAAAACAATGATTTTTAAAATTATTATATCATATCCTAACACACCATAAATTATTTCAACTCTCTTTCTCTGTTGTTGGGTAATAGGAAATGGGAATTGAAAACAGTGTAGCTTGAGGAAAGAGAAAAATAGCTCTGTGCTAACACCTCTCCCTCCCCTGATGAATGTTTCCCTAAAACTAATTGTATAGATAAGGGAAGGGTGCTCCGCCAGGCTGGAGACACTCGGTCCGCAGCTTGCAGGACCCTGACCCCTGAGCCCAAATTCCTGGGTACTAAAACTGACCACTCGTTAATTTATGGAACTAGCCCCAAATTCCTAAGTGCCCAAGAAAACCAGCACGTCTCCACTATGCCACTCCCCAACATAAACCTATAAAAACCCAGTCCCTTTCTTTGTTCACTGGAGCCCGCTTTCCACCAGGGAACTGGATTCCACTGCCGCTTCACCTCGTCCCTGTCCCCTGTTCCTGTATGAAGCTCTGTTCCTGAATAAAACGCTGAACTGATCTGTGAAGTTTGCTGCATCTTAGTCTTTCTGCCCTTACATTGGGCAGTTAGATTGTTTTATTATTCTTAATTTTGCTACAAATTGATGATAACTTCTGGGTGGGGGGTGTACCCATATATATTCAGTAATATTTCCTTTCAAAAATCAAAAGATAAAGGAGGAGGTATAGTTTACTTGGAAACCCACTGCAATGAGGTGATAATCATTATTAATCTTTTGGTTTATGTCTATACACATACTTTTGAATGAGCTATTAAAACAATTGTGCTGATCTTTTAATGTTTGGGCACCTTGAATGAGGCCGGGGGGTGGGGGGTGTTGTCTAATGGTATGGACTTGAATTCCACACTCATTCCTGTGTGACCCCAAAGAAGTTACATCAGGCCCCTGAGCCCCATTTGTCTCTTCCATTGAAGAGGGATACTCACTCATGTGGATGTTGAGAACTATATGTGAATGAGAAAAATGAGTTAATATAAGTAAAGAGTAGAACAGTAGTTGTGTATAGGTGGGTGCATAGGAAGTCGTGCTGTTGGTATTTCTGTAAGCTTAGATTAAACATGAGATTTTTTTTTCCATATTTAGTATTGCAGAAACCTGGAAAAACTGTTTGGATGGTGCAACAGATTTTAAAGAGGTAAGCAATTAATACTGATGATTCACAGAGCTTGTGGTTTCTAACTGCATTTAAAAAAATGTTACTGTTTTCTTTTTTTCCCCTGGAACTTTCAGTTGATTCCAGAATTCTACGGTGATGATGTCAGCTTTTTAGTCAATAGTTTGAAGTTGGATTTGGGGAAGAGACAAGGAGGGCAGATGGTTGATGATGTAGAACTTCCCCTGTGGGCCTCAAGTGAGTACCTTCATGCATGAATTATGTTCTATGCATTCTTTACTGGGTAGTGAAATTTCAGTGTCATTATCTTCTTAATTTTTTAAAATAACAGTATTATTCTATAAATAAGTCAATATCATTAGTCTGTTCCAAACCAGAAGTATTCTGAGCCTATGATGTAAACACATTCATATGTATTTAAGAGACCTAAAGGTCAAAAAAATGATCATTACCACTTTCCTACTCCTCCCCCAAAATGTGCAGTTCATGTTGGGGGAAAATCTCATTAAGAAAGGGAAAAAAAAAAATCTCATTAAGAAATCTGCACTTCCTGCCTATCCTAGAAGCTTGATCTGCATTGCGACAAACAAAAGAAATGAGAGTGAATATGATGGAGTCTGCATCAGGTTTTGATTGAGTCTAATCTGATAGGTCCCAAGGACTTTCTTCAGAAGAGCAAGGATGCACTGGAAAGCAATTATGTATCAGAGCATCTCCATGAATGGATTGATCTAATATTTGGCTACAAGCAAAAAGGGAGTGATGCTGTTGGGGCCCATAATGGTATGTTATATTCATTAAAATTTAAATTAGAGTTTAGTGAAACAAAGAAAAATAAGATTAGAGCAATCAAACATTTCTTTAGCAAAAGAATCTTGTATTAGAAAACAGTGCTCACTGGCTCCATGACCCTGGGTTAGATACAGAGTAATCAAGGAGGCAGGGCATTTGCCTGAACAACAACTGTTGCACCATGGTCTCAGGCATGGTCTATGGGCAGTTGGTTTCAGGACCCCTTGTGGTTACCAAAACCTGTGGATGTTCAAGAGTCCCTTATGTAAAATGGTGTCATGTTTGTATATAATGTATATACATCTTCCTGCATATTTAAATCATTTCTAGATTACTTATAATACCAAATGCAATGTAAATGCTATGTAAATAGCTGTTATACCATATTGTTTAGAGAATAATGAAAGAAAAAAGCCTGTACCTGTTTAGTATAGATGCAGTTCTTTTTTCAAATATATGCAGTTGGTTGAATCCACAGGTGAGAAATCCACGGATACAGAGGGCTGACTGTACTCTCCATCCCATTTAATAATGTCAATTAAAACTTACTGAAAATTGGATAGAACAGTGAATTCAATTCTTATGAAGGGCCCCAGAGTTTCTTTTTAAACAGAAGTAAAATAGCAACAGTATACCTCCTCTTCAGCTTCTGTGCTTATCTGCTTCCACTTTTCTATATCAATAACAAGAAACTAAAGCTGGAAATTCAGACCTGATTTCTCATGGCAGTGCAGAGTCAGAATAATACTCTGACTCAAGCTTCCCTTAAGGAGAAAATAATGCTGACCAAGATACACCAAGATAACAAGTCAACTAATCAGCCAATTAGACTTTTGTTCATCAAAAGATAATAATTCAAGTTAATATTTACTCAGTTTATAGTGTGTTTTGCAGAGTGAAAATCAGTGTCTTTGAATACAGTTTTAAGTTGTTAGGTTGCTTGTTTAAATTCTGAACAAGGTGAATTTTATACCCGAATAATACAACTTTCAATAGTGTTTACATCTCTCTTTCAGTGTTTCATCCCCTGACCTATGAAGGAGGCATAGACTTGAACAGGTACTTAAATGTCTATAAGGCATTTCTGTATGAGTTATAAAATATCTCTATCTGAATTATTAATCTAGTTATTTGAGAGTGTTAAGGTATGGAAATTTTAAAATAAATTCTGTCTTGCCTTCACCATAACATTAGTTATAAAATAATCTAAAGGTCTGTGATGAGGCTTGGATAGTCCTGGCCCATAGTTGCTATTATTATTTGAGGGTCAATCTCTCCTGTTGATCTACATTATTTGAAACATGTGCTTTTAGGGAACTTGAACCTGGTGGTTCACTGCATTATTTGTGTTCTGTCCTAAAGCATCGAGGATCCTGATGAGAAAGTAGCCATGCTAACCCAAATCTTGGAATTTGGGCAGACACCAAAACAACTGTTTGTGACACCACATCCTCGAAGGATCACCCCCAAGTTTAAAAGTTTGTCCCAGACCTCCAGTTATAATGCTCCTATAGTAGATTCTCCAGGTAAGTTTCATAAAAAGAATGTGAACACCTTCTGTTTCTCCTTTGTGTCTAAGATGTTTCTGAAGATTTTGAAGAGGAGAAGAACTTCTTAGAGATGTTTGTTTCTCAGGGACTGGAGGTGCAGCTCAGTGGTCGAGCGCTTGCTTAGCATGTAGAAGGCCTTGGTTCAATCCCCAGTACTGACAGGAAGAGGGAGAAGAAGATGTTTGTTTTTCTTCTCTCCTGGTTTGTTTTTAACTGTTAACTTTGTGATAAATACTTTTATTTACTGGTAATTTGAGTGAGACTTGGCTGTATTTTCTGCTGTGGGTCCTTCTCTTTTCTATTTTACCAGCTGGTGTGCAGTACTGAGCAATTCACATATCTTACTTAGAGCTCAGGCCATGGCTGCTATAACAGTCACTTTCCACCCTGTTCTTTCCCCAAAATGGCTTCCTCCATCGCCAATTCTTTACCAAACTCACATACAAATCTTAAATTCAAACTGCTCTGTTTTCTTTATTTCTTTGTTCTTATTTAACACTTTTCGGCAGGCGGGGGAGGGGGTGGGGGGTACCGGAGATTAAACTCAGGAGTATTCGACCACTGAGCCACATCCCCAGCCCTATTTTGTGTTTTATGTAGAGACAGGGTCTCACTGAGTTGCTTAGTGCCTCGCCATTGCTGAGGCTGGCTTTGAACTCGCGATTCTCCTGTCTTGGCCCCCCAAAGTGCTGGGATTACAGGTGTGCGCCACTGAGCCCGGCTGTTATTTAACTTTTGACAAACAGGTACAGAGCATTCTATCCAGGCATATCCTAGGTGCTAAAATGAACTTGACCCATTTCTTATATTTGATAGTTGGAAAGGAACGAACCACCACCGTACCTTCACCAAGTGATGTGTTTTTTATATCTGACATGAGAGAGCCTCAGCCTACAGCCCGCAAGTGTGGCACCATATGGCACATTGGCAGCAAAATCACTGCATCTCTTTTTATCTCCAACTCTGTCTATACCAAGCACATCCGCGCTTCTCAGGCTCATGGTCTCAAGCCTGGAGGAACAGCTTACAGGAGTTAACTTGACCCAGGGGTAGCTCAGTGCACTTCTTTAAGGCATACTGTATGTTTCACAGTGTTAAGTCATAAGATCATAGAATTATCTTGTGATGCTGTTTCATCTTGTGCTCTGCTTAGTCATCAGCTATAACCACCATCATGTGATTGCTTTAAACAGTAATTGTTCCAGCATTTCTTAAAGCAGAAGTGAAAGCATTTCCTCTATCCCAAAATCCTTGTGTTGATTTCTTATCTCCTCTTTCACCTCAAAACAAAAACTAAACTTCTGCATTCTTGGGTAGTGGCCAGGTTTTTGCAAAGATTGCTAATAAGGATATGGTTACTTAATCTTATATTTCCTGAAATTCATAAGTCAGTAGGCAAGTAAAAGCTTTGTAAACTTTTGGAAGACTCTAGTATTCAAAGGTGCCTTTTCATCTTTCTCTACACAAGTTCTTTCCTTGTCTAACATGGGGCTATATTTAACAATTACATTTGAAAGCAGTTACAATTTGGTGGAGTGTTTTGTTTTCTTGGCTGTTTAATTTTCATATATAATACCATGAATAGGATGCAGTTGTATGTCAGTAATTTAGTTGACTCAGCAATGATTTAATGTAGTCTCTCCAGGTGAAGAGTCTTTCGAAGATCTGACCGAAGAAAGCAAAACACTGGCCTGGAATAACATCACCAAACTGCAGTTACATGAGCAGTATAAAATTCACAAAGAGTAAGGATATCTTCATGCTTCTCCGAAGCCTCTAGTTTTTGCAAAAGTTAGGTCTGTGACATGAGATTGAACTGTTTTACACTGAGTTGGGGCGGGGCGGGAGGAGTTTGCTTTCAATGTTGTCTTTTTTGCATTTTATCCCAACCCAGTGTCTACAGTGATTTGCCACCTTAAAGTCGATATTGCAAGTAAAAGGTTTGGCACAAAATGGTGTATGTTGGCCCCCTCAGCTCATGCTGCTATTCCTGCCATCTGTCATTCTATAACATGAGTTGAGGTCTGCAGACAAGAAATGGTTTTGTACCTCTCAAACTGAACACACCATCCCTAGAATTGTTGATGGTCTGAGGTTAACTATATTTCACTGCATAGTCATTGCAGATTTTATGCCAAATTGTTTTGCAAACAAAAGTGGGATGACACCCATTATGTGAAGCTTTTTATTATTATTATGCTAGTATTCCTTAAATTTGTTACCAAACTGTCTTTGGTACAAGATTAGGTTGCATAGAGCACTCACAAATACGTGTTAATGTTTGGCCATGATTATGCATGCCGGGAGAAGCATGATCTGTCTTTCTCAAGTTTTGAATTTACTGATAAGATAGAGGGAAATGCATCTTTTAAAAATATGATAACAAATATTAGTGTATACACAGAGAACATTGCAAAGATCACATGAAGTTTTAAAATAACACCTGTACTTCAAAGAAATTGGGCTTGCTGTTGGATGCAGAGGGGATAGGCATGTTCCCTGTCCTCTCTTTGAAGGGTGTTCCATGTATTCCTGTAGGAAGGCTTGAGAAACACTGACCTAGGCTGGCCCCTAGTACAGGAAGAAAACCCAGGCTTGGAGCCCAGGGTTCTGTTCCATGGCCATCAATAGCCTGACAGTTTGGCAATTGCATATGCCATTGCTCGTGGCTGGACCTGGACATGCTATATGCTTGGCTTTAAGTGCATGGCTCCAAATCAGAGTACAGCATTCTGAAAAAGAAATAACTAGTTCTACCCTGTTCATTATTTTAACAATGGAGTTTCTTTTCTCAACTTTTCCAAATAACATGTAGAAAGGGACCTTGTAATCTAGGACAGCAAAGACATGAACAAACCTATAGTATTCATTCATGTGATGTTTAATGACTCTTCAGTGTCCTCTAGGAGGACATGCTAAAACCAGAATGTGTGCCATTCTTGACAGACCAGATGCCAGGGAAATTGGATTTGGAAATGGTACAAGTGAAGTGATTATGAAAAGGAGGTTCAATTATTTTGGTAATGGTCAAATAAGGTAGGATTGAAGAAGAAGCATTCTCCAATTGTCAAAATTGTTAGAAATACATTCAACATTGATCCTGGCAGTGTAGAAAGCTAAGAATGGGAATATTTTCTGGCCACAAGGTATCATCAGAGCAAAGACACATAGATGTTGCTGAACAGTTATCTAGTAATGGCAGGTATATGCTGGACAGATCCAGCAGACAAGGTACAAAGAAAAAATTAAGTAACTTGGTGAAAGTAAATTAAGGACTTGGACCATATCAGGTGTTCGAGTACATGACTGATAGTAATTTATAAAACCTGGTTTTTAAACAGGGCGGTCACAGGAATAGCCGTCTCTTGCAACGGGTCTTCAGTCTTTACAACATCACAAGGTATGTTTTCCTATCCAAAAAGAGATTTAAATAGACTCCTAAACATCCACATTTCTTTATAGCCTGGTTGAGCAATGTACTTGCATATGCTGCTGCCACATAAAATAGATTTAGAACAATTTGTAGTATATTATGTAAAATTTCATTGTAGTTTGCCAAACACAAAGTGAAATGCCTTTCTGTTGCTGGTAAGGTTTCCTGGAATGAAGATATAGGGCAGGGTCTTTTACCCATGTTTGTGTTTGGGGTCTTTACCACCTGCCATGGGAACATGCCAGGTCTGCTTACTGGCTGTGCATGAGCCCAGAATGGGGTGGTAGAGTCTCAAGTGCTGTGCCAGACATGGGTGTGTACATTAGCATGTGGAGGAACAGATTTGCTTTTACATTTCTCAGTCTTGTCATGCAGGATATAGCTCTTTGGGATTTTTTTTTTTATTGTAGGATTTAGCTTGAAATTGAATCCATGCATATTGCTGATGTGGCTGTACCATGTCAAAATTCTAAAAACCCCTGACATGATTATGTGGTAAGACTTACAGCTATGTTTAAATGATACATTAGAATTTGGCCATCTTGATCTTAAATAACAAAATGGATCTCTTGCTGTGCATTTCTTTGTTTCCCTGGTAGTCTGTGTAATTATATAACTAAAGTGTGTCCTGTCCCTCTTATGTTCAGAGCCTGGGTTGGCACCTTGGAAAACATGGAAGTAAAAGGGATAATACCTCAGCTGTCCTGTTTCAGTGATAAGAAAACCAGTTCTGAAAAATTTAGTAGGTGTTTTTAATGAGGCTACTTTTTCTTTAGTCCTTATTTATAATTTGGAGATTATATTTTTCATCCATTAAGAAATTATATCTGCCAGGCATGGCGGTACACACCTGTAATCCCAGTACTTTGTGTGGCTGAGACAGGAGAATCGTTAAGTTCAAAGCCAGCCTCAGCAAAAAGCTGAAGCACTAAGCAACTCAGTGAGACCCTGTCTCTAAATAAAATACAAAATAGGGCTGGGGATGTGGCTCAGTGGTTGAGTGCCCCTGAGTTCAATCCCTGGTACCAAAAAAGAAAGGAAAAAAAAAAAAGAAAAGAAATGATGTCCAACTAAACACTTCCAGGTGCATCAGTTTTCCAAGGCTCTGTTTCCATAGTTTATCATCTGTAGCATTTCATTACCTTCTCTCCAAATATAGTCTCAGATTTTATAAAACAGAATTTTTTAGAAAACATAAAAAATGTTGATACTATAGACCCTTAGGAACATCACATGCAAGACACACAGGGGCCATATCAGGGTCCTGAGATGGTGCTCTGGTAGAGGGAAGCAGTCCATGTTTTGCCAGGATTTCCACCTGCTGAGTTTGTCAACATTGTAGCGCCACAGAATGCTCTTTTAATCAAGCCTGTGCTATTACCTGGATCTGTCTGGCATGGTTTATTCAATTCTTCAGCTGATTGTACTTGCGTGACCCTGTGAACCCTGAGTTTTATGAGTATCAGTCTTCAAATCTCAGGCTTATTAAACAATATATCACTTCTTTATGGATTTGCCAAATAAAGCAAGAGTTTTTGGGGTTTTTTTTTTTTTTTTCTGGTTGTTTCTTGTCATGTTTAAACTTTCATGTGTCTGTGGTACTGATTTATATATATTCTGATGTAACCCCAAAGTTACATTTCTTCCTCACCTATGCAGTGTGTTTAGGTATGTGGGTATTCACAGTGCCTACTACCTGAGATCAGCTCTTAATACAGTCTTTAACCTGATCACCTCTGGTACAGGGAGCAAATCTGATTTCAAGAAAAACATCTTTTCACTCCCAACTAGCTTAGGGTGTTCTATAGGATGTGCCAAATTAGTTTTGTTCAGTATTTTCTGGTGAACATTTACAACTGCCTAATAGGATCAAAAGTAAGGTTGGGATTATCAGCACTAATCATACCTTCCAGGGAAAAGTTCAAGCAGTACTGTGTTTGTTCTTTTGTTTTGGTTTTCAAGTTAATGCTGAAGATTGTCTTATTATTTCAATATTAAGATTTCTGTTGCCTTCTCTTCAAATTCAGCTCACCTCAATTACCAGGCTTTATTGCCTGCAGTTATGCTGAAACATCAACAGTGTACCATGTTTATACTGGTTTCTGAGATTTAAGTTGGTTTCCTCATCATGGAGTTCTAGACTGTAGAATCTTCATGTGGATGAGGCCTCAGATCATCCAGCCCTGTCTACACCCAGTCCCTTGGAATTACATTCTCTGTTGGCAACCAGGAATAAGAAGGGCAGCCCTCCTTTGCCACCTGTAGTGAATAGGACAACTTTCTTATGTATCTGTTTTCTCATTATTACCTTAGATTCCACCTTGAAGATGTTTTCTAAAGAATCCAAAATGCTTCAAAGAAGTATATCATTTTCAAATATGGTAAGATCATTTTGTCAGTATTATGATGGAAATTCATATAGTAGTTTGTTTTATACACGCATATAATGATATTTAATTTCTGCCAAAACAACTGAGTTTATTCCTGTGTGGCATCCATAGAACACACTGGTTAGATTACTTCTAAATTTAATTTAAGTTTTTTTTAGGTTGTCTCTTTCTCATACTATTGTGATTTCCTTTTCAGCCTAAAAATCTTGAAGAACCACCCAGTGGAATTCTCCTTAATAAATCTTTCCTTTTTTTTATTTAACTGCCAGAGTAAATGTTTATTGGTAGGATACCCAATGCAATGAAAACAATTCTTCTAAAATTAGAACACATTTTTAATTAATTTATTTGTTCTAATTAGTTATAAATGACAACAAAATGCTGTCATAGGAATTTCAATTCATAGTACACAAATGGAGCACAGTTATTTCTCTGGTTGTACAGAAAGTAGAATCACACCATTCGTGTCTTCATACATGTACCTAGGGTAATGATTTCCATTTCATTCTACCATCTTTCCTACCCCTTACCCGTCCCTTCCCCTAGAATATATATTTTTTTAAAAATATTTATTTTTTTTAGTTGTAGGTGGACAGAATATCTTTGTTTTTATGTGGTGCTGAGGATCGAACCCAGTGCCTCATGCGTGCTAGGCAAGCATGCTACCACTGCGCCACAATCCCAGCCCCCCTAGAATATATTTTTAATGTAAATCATCCAGAACATTTTGAAATTCCCCGAGGAATTTTGGAAGTTTTCCTCATTTACATAAATGTGTAATCTAGAGAGGTCATATATGTTGTTGAGAATTATCCCCAGCCTGCAGTCCACCCTGTGTTTGCTCTCAGGATGTTGACAGGACCTCCCCTAGCCCAGGGCCGTGAGGGCCACTAGAGTCAGAGAATTCTAGGTCATAATACTTTTGACACATTGGACATTGGGAGGGGTCCTTACATCTGGAATTGGCCAGTTCAGAAAACCTGGTCATGAGGAGAGCCCCCATAAAGAAAATTTGAGCATTTATTTTGGGAAGACCTTATAAGATAGTTGACCATGTTAATAATTTACTAATGACTTCAAGTTGTTAATGTCAGATCATTTGTATTTCAGGCTTTATCATCTTGTTTACTTTTACCAGGAGATGCCACTGTCATAAGTTCTTCTTGGGATAATAATGTGTATGTATCCGTGACACTCCTTTGTAATACTACATGCAGAGTAGCAGAACTTTCACTGCCAGGACACTATGTTTCTAAAGAGAACAAATATTAGAGATGAGAACAATATCAATTGGATTCAAATATTATTATTTGAATCTAAAAATCTCTCCACTGGAACCTGTTTTCTTCTGAGTTTTAAGTGGTGAAAATAAAAATGAGCCAGATTGAGAAATTTTTAGTTTTAAATTCAAATTTTGAATATTTTGATTTAATAATATCAGAACAAGCAATTTGTAATTTTAGTAGGCCTTATTAAATAATAGCTTTAAAATTAATCTGGAATACTCTTTTAATACTTCTTATTATCTTTTAGGTATTTTTATTCCATAGCATTTGGAAGACGCCAGGACACATTGATGGGACATGATGATGCTGTTAGTAAGATCTGTTGGCATAATGACAGGCTATATTCTGCATCATGGGACTCAACAGTGAAGGTTTATATATAATTTTTACTTGAAATGTTTGGACATAAAAAATTATAGACCATCCAGCTACGTATTTTTAGTATGTTCAGTCACTTCACTCTTTAACAAAGTATATAAACAAAGATGTCAATATTATTGCCTTTTTCTTAAAATTTACACACTTACTAGAATAAGAAGTTTACATTGATTTCTGTACTGTGTGTTCAACTGGTGGTTGAATAGTATTTATTAAAAGTCAAAGACAAAAGTACAGGAGTGTCCTCTCTTAAGAATCTGACCAGCCTGGAACTAGTAATGATCAGTTTATCAGGAAATTTCAAGTTAAAGTGAACAATAATTAAAAGATATATTTGACATCTAAAACATAAAGATGCTTCATTTTCATTCTCCATTCTTTTTATGTAAAACTAGGCAAGCCCTTTTCTTTGGAATCCTACACAACTTTCCCACGTAAACCATACCAGTGTTTATATTGTTTTCAATTTATATTTATGTAAAACAAAACAAGACCGTTAAAACCATTAAAATTCCCTCAGGAGTTTTTCAGGAATTTTTTTCTTCTCTATTTGATGTTTACTTGCCTGTACCTAATTTTAGTAAAAATTTTTAAACATTAATAACACTATACTGCTTGTTGCACTCATATTTCATTATTCACAAAATACTTAAAGCACATAATTATGGCAGCAAATGACAGGGACAGACACAAGCACAATCACCTGTATACAAGCACATGCAGACCCCAGGGAGGAGGAGCTGGACTGTTATCAGCTTAACTTCATCAGCAAGTATGTTAAATGGAAGTAGGTCAAGACAGTTTTTCCTAAACAGGTTGGAAATGATTTTATGTGTAAAATTTGAAAATACCTCCGGTAATACGTTCCCTCCTAGGTGTGGTCTGGTGTTCCTGCAGAGATGCCAGGCACCAAAAAACACCAGTTTGACTTACTGGCTGAGCTGGAACATGAAGTCAGTGTGAGTACCAGCAACAGAACTGCAGAAAGCTGAGCTTGAAAGTCCAGAGGGTGGGTGGGGAGGAGTTTCCTGGTTATATTTGTGTGTATTAATTCATTGGTGTTGTATTTTGCTTATTGGAAATCACAAGATAACTCTGTTTTTCAATTTGACAGTACGTTTCTGAGTCTGCTTTTTTTTCTTTTTCCTCCAATATGCATCTTTCCACATTTTTCTGAGAATTAGCTTCTGTCTGTCTAGACTCCCAAAATATCAATTTCTGAGCCTCAAATTCTTTGGGGCAACAAAATGGGTCCTGTCATGGTCCCAAGATGGGACCATGTCTTCTGACCTGGAAGGTAGATGGCACCCATTTCTTCAAGAGACACCCATCTCACAGTTGAGAAAAGTTACCTGCTATCCAGGATGGCCAGTTGTGCACAGGCTGGTGGCAGAACCAAAAGGGATCTTAGTTCTTGCACATTATTTTCATTGGTCATACTGCTACATCTTAGGCTATAACGGTACTGCCTTTCCCCTAAGGCTGTGAATTGATGTCTAATATTCATGGTCTTCAGATTAAGAGGTTGAAAAATACTAAATATGTAATTCAAGATGGTATGTAAGTGTAATTTTGTGGATCGATCCCCCACTCCTTGTAAATCCCTCCAATAGTCACGGATCAGCCCTACTTCAGGCAGTTTGGTACCACAATTGAATGCTCATGGAATTGTCTGAGACTATCAGTTTTAGGCTATAGAAAATAGCATTACAATTACCCTTGCAATACTTCATTTTCATTTTTACTTGTATTTGGCAGCATATAAAGAATTTTACTTCATTTAAAACAAATTATCATTCAGTAGGATGCTGTAATACATCTGTATTAGCTATACCAGCGCACTACATGACAGTTTATATCATATGACCACATATTTGAATAAGCCTGGGGAAATGTAACTAATGATCATTCTTCTAAATGGAATATGTATTACTGTGTTTTCTTCTGTAGGTAGATACAATCAGTTTAAATGCTGCAAGCACACTGTTGGTTTCAGGCACCAAGGAAGGCACGGTGAATATTTGGGACCTCACTACGGCTACCCTATTGCACCAGATTCCGTGCCATTCAGGGACTATTTGTGATGCTGCTTTTAGCCCAGGTAGATATTATCCTTTTTAATACAGATTATATACCATGTATATTAGAATTCTGAAATGAATGATAAAAATTTTAAATGAAAAACACTATTTGCTGGTAAGAGTCTGCCGATAGCCAAGGCCAGCGTATAGTATACAGTATACCTGTCTCACTGGTACCTAGTAGAAAAGGATTGGGTGTTTTTCTTTATTCCTCAATTCATTAGGGAAATTAATATGTAAGATATAAATGAACTCACAGCAAAGAGTTATCTCATCTCTCAGAAACATTTCAAGTTATTGCTTAAACACAAGTTCAAGGGGAAAAATAGTGGACAGTAGGCCACTGGATTCAGAAATAAAACCTCAGAATCAACCAACAGTCTGAAGCCATCCCTCTATCTGTGTCTCATTTTGTGTTGCAGATAGTCGCCATGTCCTGAGCACAGGAGCAGATGGCTGTCTGAATGTAATAGATGTGCAGACAGGGATGCTCATCTCTTCCCTGACATCAGACGAGCCCCAGAGGTACAGTTCCTGAGCAGGCCATGAACACATTTGCATACACACTTGGGACCATTTCATTTGGGCTTATTGGTAACTTTAACCTACCCTTCCTTCATGGTGACAGAATGATTGTTTCCAAATCATTCTTGCAGGTGCTTTATCTGGGATGGAAATTCTGTTTTATCTGGAAGTCAGTCTGGCGAGCTGCTTGTTTGGGACCTCCTTGGAGCAAAAGTCAGTGAGAGAATACAGGGCCACACAGGTAAGCAGTTGTCCTGATCATCTCTTCTAAGATATTCAAGCCTACTTCTTCCATCAGGGAATATATCTGAGGCAGATAACACCCCACATGTTCATGTTCTGTATATCTCCCTGGTTGGTCTGTGAGCCTCATCTCTTAGCTTGGGATTTGTTTGTTTTCATTTAAAAAAAATTTTTGTAGGGGCTGGGGTTATGGCACAGTGGTAGCGTGCTCGCCTGGCGTGCGTGAGGCACTGGGTTCAATCCTCAGCACCACATAAAAATAAAGATATTCTGTCCGCCTACAACTAAGAAATAAATGCTTAAAAAGTTTTTGTAGTTGTAGATGGACAGAATGCCTTTGTTTATTTTTTATGTGGTGCTAAGGATTGAACCCAGTGCCTCACACATGCTAGGCAAGCGCTTGCCACTGAGCTACAGCCCCAGCCCAGGATTTGGTTTTATGCTGATAGATATTTGACTCCAAAAAGGAAGTCTTAATGTTAACTTTTACATGGAGAATTAAAAACTCTATGAGTTATGTTTTTAAAAATAATATACAGTGCAAGTTTTTTAAAAGCCAGAAATAATACAAAGGTAACGAATTACAATTAAAAACTCAGAGCCGGGCGCAGTGGCTCAAGCCGGTAATCCCAGCACTTAGGGAAGCTGAGACAGGAGAATCGCGAGTTCAAAGCCAGCCTCAGCAACAGCGAGGTGCTAAGCAACTCAGTGAGACCCTGTCTCTACATAAAACACAAAATAGGGCTGGGGATGTGGCTCAGTGTTCGAGTGTCCCTGAGTTCAATCCCCAGTACCAAAAAAAAAAAAAAAAAACTCAGGCACACTGCTGACTCCTGTATCCCAGGCCTTCTGAGAGGACTTTCACCAGTATATGCTGTGTATGTGCATCCTCTTTAATAGAGGGTGTATGTAGCTAAAACTGTAAGATACATGAAGTGCTATATAAAACCGTTCTGCTCTTTTCTCCATTTAGTAGTATCTCTTGGAGATTCACTGCCACTTTTGCATATACTTGCATGCTTTCCTCCTGAGCTTTTGAAGGATTGAGTTTTTAGTTCTAGTATCTGTTGCTTCATGCAGTGAACTTCCCACTTTTATTCTCTCCTGTGCCCCAGTTTCACGATTATTTATTAAATTTACACCTTAACAATATATGCATCTTTTTTCCTTCAATAGTTCTAATTGACATTTGATCATCCCATTGTCCTTCCAATGGAAAAGGACACAAATCGGTAAACTTGGCCTATTTGGCCTCCATTTCCCTCCCAATCTGTTTCCTGACATAATTCCAATCCTTTTGGCTTTAGATATACATTTAAATGATTTCTTTTTTATTCTTCACAAGTTCTTTGTACCAAGCAGTTGTATTTTAATTACAAAGATTTTATCAGAGAAAAAGACAAGTAGCACTTACTTTTCTTCTTTGTAAATGAAAAGCAAGCCAAGAGTAAGCATTACAGTAGAGTGTATCTTTGGCTACCTCCTGGTCATCTTTCTACCTACCTAACCAAAACATCTTTCTTTCAGGTGCTGTGACTTGCATATGGATGAATGAACAGTGTAGCAGCATCATCACAGGAGGGGAAGACAGACAAATTATGTTCTGGAAATTGCAGTATTAAGTGCCTTTTCCTCTCTTGACATTAAATTCTATTTAAAGTATTTTTAAACCAAACTTTTAAAAGAACTGGTGAATGTGCAATGGTAGTAATTAGAAGTTTCACCACATGGAAAATTTGTGGTTTTAAACTTTCTAAATCATGGTGATTTCGTTTTTGAAAGCCATTAGTTGCCACTGTCTAAGACAGACAGAATTATGACAGTGTTAGGAAGAAAACATATCCCAGTGTGATGATGGGTAGAAGACTGGGTTGGATGGCAGAGAGAAGCTAAGAGATACTAAAGTTGGTTGGGAAAACATCAGAAAGCACTCAACATTTTAGAATGCCCCAAGAAAATGTGCAGTTGTCCTCTGCTACTTCTGAGTCACTGTTTGTCTTGTCTTCCTGATCTATCACAATTGCTGACACTGGGTTTTTAAGAATGTTGTTTTTTCATGGAGTGGTTACTTTCTATAATGCTGTACCCAGCTTCTAAGAACCTGGGAAAGGATTAGCAGTTCTTGTAACAGTAAGTTTACTGTGTATAAGAATGGTTTGTATTTCATTAAGCTATTAAATGCTCATCTTTTCTACATTAAAAATATTTTTCTGTAATGACAGTTTTCATTTTCTTATTTAAATTTATTATAAACACTAGTAGTTTTTACAGATCACAAGTATTGATCCTTCTTAGAAAACCATACTTAGTTTCAGAAGTCACGGAGCTATATTCATGTTAGTCTTCAGACTGAAGTCCAAATGGCCAGATAGATAATCAAACTGGGAAATGTACTAAATTTCAAACAGGGTAACCTATATAGCAGTAGCATCAATTTTCTTTCATGTTCAACTTCTGAACTACAATTATGTGATTTTAAATTTTTCACACTCTTTAAAAAGCATTGTTACATCTTGTAGGAGTGAAGCATAAAGAGAAAAATTCTGAATCCCAACCAAGGTAACAAATACCAAAATCAGTTTTAAGTGGCAGTAAATATCACATGGTCTGTGGTATTGAGAGAATCAGTAGCCTTACCAAGTTCCTGCTGCACAGCCTGAATGCACAGGGTGAACCAGTCTCTCGCATTTGCCAACTGGAACCCCCTGGCTGGAAGCAGGAGCTTCAATACTCACAGCCTTTCAGATCTGAGGGATTTTCAACACCCCTGGATGTCAGCTACTCACAGAGAGCAGAGCCCTACCTTCCACAGCTGTAAGCAAATATCACATGCCCATCAAGGCCATGCACAAGTATGATAAGTGACAAAGTTCCAAATGATACAACAGACTAAAATTTAACGTTATACATATTTAATTAAAATAGGATAGGCACAAATCAAAAAGAAAAAAGGATAAGTGTCACTGCCACTTTGTTTTCAGGGAGGAGTCGGGGGATAACACATTATTATGAAAACATTCTAAGAGCATTCTGAAGTAGCTAGGTTACATAAAACTAAGATTCAAATGCCAAAATTATTATCTCACTTAATCCACAAATTAAAAAAAGCGTCCAAAGTTTATCCTGTTTAGTATAAGAATTTTTACATTAAATATATAGTGATTTGATTTTTAGAAAGTGATACTGGCAAATTTTAGAAGAAAGAAATTTCCATTATGCAATGACTAGAAAATCTCAAAGACAACTAAGCAGCTATGCCATAGCTCAGTAAGTATCATTAAACTGTTATGGGCTAGTATACATTTCAGTTTAATATACAACTACATTTTGGGTTTTAGAAAGGCAGCAATAATTATATTTTGGCTTTTATTCTAGATGCTTAACACAATTAAGGCGACAGTTCAAGCATTATTAAGTGAAGGTAGTTAAAATTTAATAACAATCATTACAATCTCTTGCAACCTACATACATTGTAATGCTTACATGGAATGAAATCAGTGTTACTTAAATGAAGTAGTACACACACACTAAACTATCAAAGGCGATCATCCTAAATGTACTATGGTAACATGTTAAAAATGTAAATAGAACATACAACTAAAATAATATGAACAGCACTATGCATTACTTAGAAGAAAAGTGACTGCTTCTCACACACAACTAAACCTGTATCAGTCATCCTAATCACAATGGCTTATAAAAGCATCAGGTTCCCAGTAGAGAAACTATTCTAGGAAAGTCAGTAAATCTTTTGAAAGTTTCACATCTGTAAAACCAGGATAAGGCTACTACTATCTTGAAATCTGAAGAAAGTATCAGATGCAACAGTAAGGTTCCCAGCCATGATGTATAGAAAGGTCCTCATGCAGCATATGCTCCCTGGCTCCGGGAAAGCTTCGTGTGCATAATGCAGAAGTTGCCCAAGAAGGAAACTGAAGCAGCTCAGCTGTGTTTACACTGTGCTATGACTTAAACCTCAGGAATGGTGTGATCCATCAGGCTTTTCATAATGCTTGGCGCCATCCTACAAGAAAGTCATTTTCATTACACATGGAGCTTTTGTTTGTTTTTTTAAATGCTATGTTAAATTCAAGAAAACCCCAATAACAGCTGAACACCAATTGTTGTCAATGAGATGGGGAAGATGGGAAAATTCTTTCAAATGGGCTCAGATCTAAGTCTGATAATTTTGTTGATGGAAAATAGTGTGAAAGGCTGTATCTTGGCTAGATAAATTAAGATGTAAGTCTTTGTAATACCAAAGCTGATCATTAAAAAAAGACAAGGTCATAATGAGTTGGAGAGGAAATGGGGAAGAAGTGGTTTAAGAAAAAGAGAATTCTAGCCAGGCATAGTGGTGCACGCTTGTAATCCCAGTGGCTCAGGCGGCTGAGGCAGGAGGATCACGAGTTCAAAGCCAGCCTTGGCAAAAGCAAGGTGCTAAGCAACTCAGTGAGACCCTGTCTTTAAATAAAATACAAAATAGGGCTGGGTATGTTGGCTCAGTGGTCAAGTACCCCTGGGTTCAATCCCTAGTACCCACCCCCCCACACACAAAAAAGAAAAAGAGAACTCTAGAAAAATTAGTCTTGAAAGTAATTCTTTCTTCTCTAAGATAGGTAGCTGCATTCTACCCAGAAGCCAACATAAAAATTTCATAGCTGGGCATGGTGGCGCACACCTACAATCCTAGCACTTTGGGAGGCTGAGAAAGGAGAATCATAAGTTCAAAGCCAGCCTGAGCAATGGCGAGGCACTAAGCAACTCAGTGAGACCTTGTCTCTACATAAAAACACAAAATAGGGCTGGGTGTGTGGCTCAGTGGTCAAGTACCCCTAGTGGTCAAGTACCCCTGAGTTCAATCCCCAGTACCAAAAAAAAATTTTTTTTCATTGCAAAGGCCATGTTTATGAATTTGTAAAATCTCATTTCCATATATGCATGATAGAAATTCTGAAAGGAGGATTCTACGCTGGCTTGGCAAAGTTAGGATAGAAGCTCAGATATGAAAAGTGCTAGTGAAAGTAGCCTATTCAATTTTTTCTACTGAGCTTCCCAATCCTGTCCTAGGGACAGATAGCACCTCCTCACACTTCTACCTGAGATACTGGAAAGAACAGTAAAAACAGAGTCTGTTTTTCTTGTATGTAGCACTGGGGACTGAATCCAGGGCCTTGCACATGCTAGGCAAGCACTCAACCTCTGAGCTACACTGCCTGCCCCTTTTAAATTTTATTTTTGAGAGAGGGTCTCACTGAGTTGCTGAGGCTAGCTTCTTAACTTTTGATCCTCCTGCCTCAGCTTCCCAAGTGGCTGGGATTACAGGCATGTACACCATGTCTAGCTGAAACTATTATTCTTTTTTTTTTTTTTAATTTTTTTTTTTTAGTTGTAGATATCTTTATTTATTTATTTATTTTTATGTGGTGCTTAGGATCGAACCAGTGACTCACGCATGTGAGGCCAGCACTCTATCACTGAGCTAGAATCCCAGCCCCGAAACTATTATTCTTAACATCCAATAAAAGTAAAAATTCATCACCACAAACCAACATGACTAGATGTCTACTGAGCAGAGGAACTATAGGCAGAGTGCTACTGTAGTCATACTACATATTGAAAGCAAGTTACCTCTTCTTGAAAATCCTTTACTAAGCACTGTTAAAATTTATCAAGGGTATGGTGAATTTTATTTTATACTTGGGAAGTTGCAAGGGGGCGTCCTTCCCAAACCATTCCTCTGATTTAAGTAATTATTTCAAATTTCTAAATAAACATCAATGTCATCTTTAGGGTAAACAAGAACCAAAGGTTTGTAAATTAAAATATGGTTCTTATATGAAGTCACACATCTACATATATTACATTGAAGAATTTGTGTACTTACCGTTTAATAATGTGCTCAAAGATAAAAGCAGGCATGATTGTGATAGTAACCACAGTCCCTGATGTTGACAGTATGTCTGCAATTTGAGAATCCTGAAGAAAATACATAATGAAAGTTAATTTCACTGGTACTTTATTTAGTATTCTTGATAAAGAAATATACAATATACATCCTGTTGTGTTTTACTAGTATCTCCAAAATCCTGACCCTTGGCATTTCTAAACTTTTTTAGTTTTCCTTGCCGAGTTTAATTCTATAGAACACAATTTTTTAGCTGGTAACAAAATCTCTAAGAAAACTGAGCTGAATACACTGGACAAAATCATCTTTTCATTATTTACAAATGAATAATTTTTCTATATATAATATAGAGTTATCCTGTTAGCTAACTGTGAAATGGGGTCTTAATTAAAACCTTTACAACTTAAGACAATCTGGAAAGAAAAAAGCTAAAAAAAACCAAACTAAAAAAAAAATTCCTAATATGAACCAAAATTATTATTCATTTCCTAAATTCCTGGATTCAAAAGATGGCCAAACCAATCATTTAAATGTTGTCAAAATTTTCACTGCCAAAGTTTTAACTTGAGTAATTTCAGGGCTCATTTAGTCGAGCCCCTTCTGTACACCGTAAAGATGATTCTAGATAACATTCCAGAGAATTTTCATGATTGCCCCAAGAATACAGCTAGCTGGGCCCAGGCCAGACCATAGCCCCAGTTCCTATGCCTCCCACATTTCTGTATTTTGGAGGTCAATATAAAACAGGGGCTGGGATTGTAGATCAGCGGTAGAGCACTTGCCTCGCATGCATGAGGCCCTGGGTTCGATCCTCAACACCACATACAAACCAATAGAATAAAGACATTGTGTCCATCTATTTAATATATATATATGCATGTATAAAACAAGACCACCTAAATGGTCAAAGAAAAAAAGACATCTTCCAAAATAAAACTGCAAGACCAGGCAGAAGGACTATTCCTCACCTTCAATCCAATGACGTTCTGCCCATTGATTTCACAGATGTTATGTTCAGTGAGAAGACCATTTCTGGCTGCAGAACTATCTTTCACTATGGATGTTATTTTTCCATTTTTAAAGATAAAACCAACATGTCCAGTACTATCCTTGTGCATGGTAATTGTACGTTCAAAGGGCCTGTAAACAAAACGGATAATTTCAATTAAAATTTTAATACCAAGGTAAACGTTTCAATGGATTCATACAACCATAAATTCCATTCCACTGCATAGGTTTTTTTTAAATATATCCTTTTTAGTTGTGGATGAACTTTTATTTTTTTTTATTTATTTTTATGTGATGGTGACAATCGAACCCAGTGCCTCCTACATGCTGGGCAGGTGCTCTACCACTGAGCAACAACCCCAGCCCGGATAGTTTGGCTTATGGCTCTGATGTTGTACATGAACTAAACTTTATGTAAAATATTTTTAAAAATCTCTTATGATTGGCTTATTGAAGAAGGAAATCCTGATTAGTATCAAAGACAAGTGAACATAATGTTTCATGCAGTTCATCAATAGCTTTTTCCTTTAACATTCACCATACTGGGCAGGGGGTGGGAGGTAAATGGAGGAACTTTCATTGGGCAAAAGTGGGGAGGGGAGGAGAGGGAAAGGCATGGGTCCAGGAAAGAACATCATTACCTTAGGTACATATATACTGCACACATGGTGTACAGAAAAATGAAAAGTTGTGCTCCATTTGTGTACAATGAATTGAAATGCATTCTGCTGTCATGTATTAGAACAAATTTTTTAAAAAGGATAAAAAAATTCATCATAATTTGCATTACAATGAGGCTTTGAACTGAATCAAAAGCTAAAATTGAATTTTCACTTTCTATTAACTTTTAGTATTTCTTGAAGCCTGCCTAACTCTTCTTGAGAAACATTTTTAAAATTTTAAAACCCTTATAATATTTCTCACATCTTAAAGTTTGGAAATCTTATAGAAAATGGGTGTTTTTGTTGGTGCTTTATTTTGCTCTAGTTTAGAAGACCTACAGAAGCAGTAAAATTTCCTCAAGCTCCACTTGGAAAAGGAAGGCACACAGCTACTATAAAGAGACAGCCAGTGTGTGCTCTTCTAAGCTGTTATACCAGTTAAAGTCACTCACATCTCTAAAATTCTGCTATCATAGGGTGTTTTTTTTTTAATATTTTTTTAGTTGTAGATGGACACAATATCTTTATTTGTTTTTTATGTGGTGCTGAGGATCGAACCCAGTGCCTCACGCATGCAAGGCAAACGCTTTACCACTGAGCTACAATCCCAGCCCCTATCATAGGGTTTTATAATCAACCTGTGCTTATAAAATTCAGAAGTCATATCTTCCTATTGGTGAAATTTGTTTAGATATACAGAAAAAAATGACATGCATCTATAAAAATGTTTAAATACATAAAATATATCAGAAATTAGAAACAATTGTAGAGAAAATAAAAATTTAACTGAGAAAAGACAAAAATTCACAAATTTATTTCAACAATGTGATATAGCTTCACCCTTCATACTTCTGGGGACTGGCAAAGAAAATAAAGGGAGGCCCAGTATCATATGCTTAATATTTAAGAGTTATAACTGAACTAACTGCTACCAGACAACATTTTATCTTCTTGACAACTAGAGCTTCATAACCACCCAAAAGGTCAGATTTGGTTTTCAAAACTCAGAAACTTCCTGGAGTTCTAAGTGGACTCCAATCCTCCTGACACCTATAAACTCTGAAATAAGAACAGATGCAAAATCATAATTCTAATTTGATTTTTTAAAAAATCAAACTATGTAAGAAAAATCTGCACCATACAAATGTAAGACCATAAAGCTTATCAATAACATTTGATTATTTTCTGCAACACCATATTCACAGAATCCTGAAAGCCCAAGAAAATGGAAAACTAATCTTGAATTTCCATTTGAACTGTTTACTAATAGCTTACCTGTCACGAATGGTCATAGTAATCTTCTCTCCAAAAGCCTGTTTCAGCACCTTATGTGCCTTATCAGAGCTCCAGCCTGCACAGTTTTCACCATTGATCTGCAGCACCTGGTCCCCAAATCTCAGACCAACTAATGAGGCTGGAGAATTAGCCTGGACTAGCTGAACAAATATACCCTAAACAACAGGAAAATAACTGGTTATTTCCTATTAGGAGATGATTTGAAAGCACTGATTATAAATCTCCCCTCAAAACCAAGAAAAGGAAAAAAAGAAAAAAAAACTATGAGTATAATATGCCAAGTTAACCCCTTAAAAGAAGATGAAACGTTTATCCATGCAATCACCCCAAAGAACACGGCAAACAGCTTAAGATCTCAGTGTAATTTCTATCCCAAATCATGAGACACCTGACTAACCTTAATCATCCCCTTCATCACCTTAGAGTGAAAATACTAAGGAGAATGAAATAGAACAGTTTTAATCAAGGTGACCCTCTAAAAGTCTGACAGAATACTAGATGGGTGTTATTATTTGAGGGGAAAGCAAGTCAAGTGTTAGGTGTCTGCTGAGTTCTTTTACAGTTTTAAAAAAGGTAAGGCAATAATGCTTACTTTTAAGCTAAAAAAAATTCTTTGCCCATTTGCTGTATTATGCTTATCGAGTAAGATTAGGGTTTAACATCTAAAACAATGAACATGTTAAATGTAACATGAGCTCTTATGAAGAATCTGCTGTAAAATAAAGAAAACTCAAGCATCATTAAATAAGAATTAAAACCACAAGGATAGTCTTACTTACGTACATTCTCAGATACTGAACCAAATATAATGAACAGTAAACCAGAGAAAATACAAACACATCCACAAGGCTAGACCCTCTCTACATAGGTAGGTCAGACATGATTTCTGTCATGGGTCTACTATACTTTAAGGCAGTTCTCCATAAAATGGGTCAATATGCTTTGGCCAAGTGGACAAATCCATTGCAATGAACTACAGTGGGGAAAGGGGCCTATAAGGATACCTTTTTTCTTTAGGACACAGAATAGAAGCAGGAAAGATATCCTGGCTGATGGATCAACGGCAAACTCTATTCACTGAAGAGGAAGTGAGAAAGAGCAGCGAAGTCAGGACTCTCGATCAAACACACTGATGTGTTTTCTTTTTTTTTTTTAAATTTTTTTTTTAGTTGTAGATGGACACAATGTCTCTACTTCATTGCTTTGTATGTGGTGCCGAGGATCGAACCCAGGGCCTCACGCATGCGAGGCAAGCGCTCCACCGCTGAGCTACAATCCCAGCCCCCACACTGATGTGTTTTCAATGAGCTATGAGCGTGCAGACATCGAATACCCTCAACCCTCTGGATTGTCAGGCAGGCATGGGGCTTCCTGTGAAGGTCAGCCTTATATTGTGTATGGAAAAGTTGGACTTGGCTGATGAGACTTTTTGACACAAAATCCAATAAAGTAATGGCTAAAACCATAAATCAGGATAAAGACCCAGCATGTCCTTAACAAATTCTAAAATGTTCCTCAGACAGTATAACCTTGTTTCATGTCTTCAGTACAGTGAGAAATAATCGCCTTATTACTACTTTATTAAAATAAAGTAGTGATTGCCCTAATTAGAAAGAAACATGCTCAGAAAATGACCTATTAAATTTGAATTTCAAAGGCAGAAATAACAAACCTGCAAAATCATCTCAGAAGCTCAATAATCATCATTTAGTTTAAAAATGAGTTTTTTAAAAATGCATGTATGTTGATTCTCACAGATCAGTTGTTTCTTAACTTTCACGTATGCTGCCCTATTTCAATCCTAGAATACTCTTCTGTTATATATACATAACATAGTTTATAATAAGTAGATTAGTGAATTTCGTTAGAGTACTCAGAAAAGAAAAAAAAAAATCATTCAAAGTAATATGCTTGAACTTCCCACTCTGCTTCCTCAAACTCAAAATAGGACATCTCCAATTAAACAAATTTAAGTTCGTAGATTTATAATATTCTCAGTTATGCTTCATTACTATTAAAGCATTTCTATCTCAAATTATTCTAACATAAATCACTTAATATTCTATAAGCTATTTAGATAACTAAAATAAATATTAAAATACTTACATTATCTATTGATTTAAGCCTAAGCCCAATTTTTCCATCTTGATCCTTACACAAAATGACTTCACGAATCCCTTGCTTAATCTCTGCTCTACGAATTCCAACATCGTTACCCGTTACAGGAGCCACCATGTAATTCATACTGGAAGGTCTTGCCACCATCTGCTGACAAAACACATAGAATATGTCAATATTTAGAAACACTGTCCTGAAAAAAATTTAAAATACCTGGAAAGTAACTCAGTTGTGCTTTTCCAAAAATCAGTCCATAAATAATTTCCTTCAGATAAAGTCTGACTTCTGCAGAAATGACACTAGTCTTAATATTTAATTCCTTGAGTAATTTATCTCCATACTTACCATCTCCAATAGAATCAATGATTTATTCCCTGTTTTGTGCCTTTTCAAATTCGCTGGCACTTGTTTCACACTTCCCATCATTTGCTGCATGATGACATTTAACTCAACGACAGATCACCAATGAAAGTGGTCTCATAAGTTATGGCCTATTGATTTCACAGACACCTCAGTTTGTGCAAGCACACTCTATATCCATACAATGATAAAATCAACTAACAAATGTATCCCTCTCATAAAGCAACTCTATTTTTATTTGTCTTCATTTCAAATGTATTTTTCTCAAACTTAAAGGCTATGCTATGCTTTTGAGAGACATTTGCCAGAAAGTACTTTTATGTGGAAGCCACTTCATTTTTATTAGAGGCACTTGGCTTAATTTTTACACACTCCTGAGTTAAGAATGATTTTTATGTTTTATAAGTTGTAAATAGGCTGGGTGCAGTGGTGCATGCCTATAATCCCAGGGGCTTGGGAAGCTGAGTCAAGAGGATCACAAGTTCCAAGCCAGCCCCAGCAACAGCAAGGTGCTAATAAGCAACTCAGTGAGACCCTGTCTCTAAATAACATACAAAATAGGGCTGGGGATGTGGCTCAGTGGTTGAGTGCCCCTGAGTTCAATCCCTAGTACAAAAAAAAAGAAAGAAAGAAAAGAAAAGTTGTAAACAAACAAGAATACAGGATATGTGACAGGTCACAAGTAATTATTAAAGCCTAAAATAATTATGGGACCCTTTATGGAAAAAAAAAAACTTTGCTGAATCTCGGTTTTACGTAGGTGAACTGTATCTTTTAAGAATAAAATATGAAGCTGTTATTGTCATATTAAGTTCAAATATTTCTAGAAGTATGTGGATATACACCGAATCAAAGAAGTAGGTAGTCCCTGGTACTAAGCTACTGTCGTCTATAAGCTCCAAATCCACCCTTCTATTCTTTACTTGGTGGTGCTGGGGCCTGAAGTGTTGAAGTTACATTTTCCTTTATCAGAATGTTTTGGGTTTCCTTCCATCACATGAGGCCCTAAAGAGACCGGAGGGACAAGTGCCTATTTCCTGTTTGTTTCTGGTTCTTATCAGCACTGCCTAAGCATGGCCCTTAACCTACACATCAGCAGCTATTTCTCATCTCCAGCTTTTAGTAACACTTAGAACAAGCCTCATTTCAACCATTTAGAGGGCCTGATACTTCCAGCAGGGTCCTTTCCTCTAAGGTCTGAGCCCAGCTCTGTGGGGCTCTTTGCCTAAGCTTCCAGCTTCTATTAACTGCAGCTTCTTCCCTGTGTTACCCAGTTCTGAGAGAAGCAACTAACTTTCTGCAGTTATACCTGTGTTCCATTTTTCCTTTTTCAATTCCTCATTTCTTAAATTATCTCTGTTAAAAACTTACTACAGTTTATTTTCACAACTGGACCCTGACTACTAATACAAGCAAGTTTTCAATAAAAATTTGGTAAATAAATGCAAGGTACTATATTAAGCACTGGGGTTATGGCAACAAGGCAGACATGGATTTGTCATGTATTTTACTATAATTATAACTGAATGCTATAAAGTGGTCTTCTAAGAATGGCTTTCAGAAAAAGTTACCAGATGTGCTGAAGCCCAGAATCTGCGGCCTAATTATAAGGAGTTTTGGATCTTATAGGAATGTTCAGAGATTATGAGCAAGGAAATGATATGTCAGATCTGTACTTCAGATTGATTAACCTAATAGCATCTTAATATTGTTTGAAATAAGAAGTTACTGCAGGAAATTTAAGAGATTACTGTCTATTAAATTTAGTCTATTCTAGAAGTCCAGAAACCCTGACTATGGTTATAGTAGAACTGGAATGGATAAAATGAGCACAAGAAATACAGCAGAGACAGAATCTAGGTCTCAGTAACTGAATAAACACAGAAGACAAAGAACTAGTAAAAAGCATCTGAATTTTTGGGCTGGGGCTGTAGCTCAGTGGTAGAGCGCTTGCCTAGCATGCGTGAGGCACTGGGTTCGAGCCTCAGCACCACATATAAATAATAAATGAATAAAATAAAAATCCATAAAAAAAAAAAAGCATCTGAATTTTTAAGTGCTAATAAATTCAAACAGTGGTAATAACACAAAAGGAAGCAGATAATGCAAGAAGTAATATCCACAAGGAAGTCTAAAATTTGAGAAGAGATGTCAATGCTTAAATTATAAATTTGTGAGTCAGTTACAAAAAGGAGAGCTTGTATCTATGTATAATATTATGACACAATTCAAAATTAATTACACCATACATACCCCCTGAACTGATGCTCCAGGGATCATGGCCATATTTGCGCATATTTCTTCATCATTTAAACTCAGACCCATGTATTGAGAGAGCTCCGGATACAGTTTAGGATAGAGATCTAATATAAATAAATGGAAGAATGAATGAAAAAAGAAAAGGCACTGAAAGAATACTCAAAATGAAAACTATTGTTTACTACTGTGTTCAAAAAATGACATTTAAGTTAGAAAATCTAGGATGAATATAAAGTAGCAATTTGGAAGAGAACTTCCCTGTCTATGTGATTAGACATGAAAGAAAATGTTTAAGATAAAAGTCATAACATATGAACACATCTGAACTGAAACAATCTTTGATTTCTAAAACAGTTACCCCTTAGTGTCCATGGGGGATTGGTTTCAGGACCCACCAAAGATAACCAAATTTGCAGATCCTCAAGTCCCTCATATAAAATGGTATAATATTTACACATATAAGCTATGCATATCTTCTTACATGCTTTAAATCACCACTAGGTTACTTGTATTAGTTACTATAATGCAAATGCTATGTAAATACTTACTGATTATATTACTTAGGGAATAATGACAAGAAAACAATTTTGTAAATGTTCAGTAGAGATAATTATTCTATTTTTTACTTATTTACTTATTTATTTTTAGTAGTAGAGATTGTACCCAGGATCATTGTCACTGGACTATGTCTCCAGTCCTTTTTATTTTTTATTTTGAGACAGGGTCTTGCTAAGTTGCTTAGGACCTTGCTAAGTTGCTAAGTCTGGCCTTGAATACTTGCAACTCTCCTGTCTCAGCCTCTTGAGTTGCTGGAATTACAGGCATGCACAACCACATCCAGCAATTTTATTTTCAATGTGTGGCTGAATGAATCTGAGGATATAGAACCCAAGGATACAGAAGACTGACTACTTGAGAGTAAAAACAATTTTTCCAAATAAATTATATTGCCTTTTCCATTTCTTAAACCTATTTCATTAGGAATTGTATAAGAGTAGAACTGATTTCTCCAATTCAGAACTGACCAAAATGTCTGTTGTCAAGCCAGCTACTCTGTAACTCATTCACTAAACACAGCTATGGAATGAATCTTCTCAACTAACAATAAGAAAGAAAATTCAAATTTATTTACTACCATATCATTTTAAGAATGTTAATCACACTCCAATGAAATCCTAGAAACAGTATTTTAAAAATGAATAGTATTCAACTTTTTAGTAGCTGTATGCTATTTCCAAAAGCTCTTTTTAAAATGATCTATTCGTAACTTAAAATGGATTTCCAAAGGAACAATGTTATAAATAGCTATAAAACAAGATGACAGGCCACAAAGACCTTATATTTAACATTTGATTTGCATCTTAAGTCCTCTTATTTAGAGACTCTGTCCTGAATCCCTCTGAAATTTAAAGGAAAAGGAAGAGAAGACAGGATATGGAGATTTAAAACACTCCTAGATTTGATAAATATTCCAAAAAGTAGGTGGTTGGAATTTTTAGAAGTTCCCCTAGCAAAGACTGAAGACAGTTGAGGAAGTTCAAGAGCAGCAGTGAAGAAAACCATAGTTCCCGTAAGGCTTTTTCATAAATGAATCCACCATGTGTTAGAGACTTATGAGTTAGATTAAAATCAGTTTTCCATAAGTCATAAAACAAATCTTCATAGTCACAGTTTATTCCCTTAATTAGATATAAAAGGCTATTTTTAAATAAATATTTTTTTATTTCTACTAGAGCTTTAACCACCAATTTTATACAGTATACCACCAAAAGAAAAGAAAAATAAAACTTGGATTACACTTAACAAGTATTTCTGTGCTGGGAGAATAAACCCAAAGTATAAACCTACTTGCATCTTGAGAAATGGGAGCAGAAGCTTCTGACAAAATTGCTGGGTTGGCAGGGTTTGCAGAAAAGGCAGTTTGAGCCTGAAAAAGAAAAGAAAAGTCTAACACCACATCATAAATTCTTACTTAACATTCTTTTTTTTTTTTTGGTACTGGGGATTGAACTCAGGGGTACTCGACCACTGAGCCACATCCCCAGCTCTATTTTGTGTTTTATGTAGAGACAGGGTCTCACTGAGTTGCTTAGTGCCTTGCTGATGCTGAGGCTGGCTTTGAACTCGCGATTCTCCTGTCTCAGCCTCTCTAAATTCTGGGACTACAGGCTTGAGCCACCGCGCCCGGCTTAACATTCTTAATTTACGTTCAATCCAGTACTTCCAAAAAGAAATTGAAATCTTAAGTTTTAAAGTACGCCTCATTTCAAACACTGAAGCAATATATTTTCTCAAAGAAAATCTGTGAATTAAAAATACTTCGTATTCTAAATATTTTCAGGCTATCATAAAAATTGAATAAGCATCATTTTACATCTGTTCCTCCCCACTGCACCCTACACCTGCCCCACAATGGGCATTGAATATAGGGCCTCATACATGCTAGGCAAGTGTACTACCACTGAAATACCTCCCCAGCACTTTTATTTTTTGAGACAGGGTCTCGCTAAGTTGCTCAGGTTGGCCTTGAACTTGTAAGATCCTTCTGTCTCAGCCTACCAAGTATCTGGAATCATAGCTGTACGCCATCACCCCTGGCTATTCCACATATCTTGACAATCAGCACTTAACCAGTGCTTCTGTATATGAATTAATAAATTAGTATTTTCAAAGAGTAATCCAAATGGATGGCAAAACATTTTACATTTTTATTGTTCTTTCACTAATCAGTCCAAATAAAAGCACTTAAATTATTTGCATAAGGAAAAAAGCTCAATCATATTCATATAAGTTACATATCAGAAAACACCTAAAATTTTCATATTATGTTGCTCATTTTTATTCTACCATTTTAGCATGTGTCACTGAAATAATCTATACTTCACTTAGCAAGTATAGGAAGGGATTAATTATAAACTATGCTTAAAATGTACTTTTATCACTAACATAAAAGAACGATGTTAAAAACACTTGCAGAATTTTTTTCACTAAGTAGATATTTACCCATGCTACAAGCTCAAATATGCTGTTGCTGGGCTTCACAACCAATGTCATATGAAATACAAAGTACATTCCACTGATGGAAGTACTTTGTCCTTTACAGAAAGAACTTTCTCTGCAATAATCATGTCATTTAGAGACATGGCAATAAGCTGTATGACCAATCTAATTACCACCTACTACTTAACTGGAAATACGGTCAAATTAACAAATGAAGTTTATACTTACATCTCAACCTAGCTGTGCAATGAATGCCAAAAGTAGTCTCAAAGTGCTGAAATGGAACTTTAAGTACAGTTTACAAACACTTTGGTATTAAATTCATTTGAATTGTCAATGTTCTCATATATTATATTTATAATTGAGTCATCTTATAATATTTGTTTTATAATTTATTACACATTCTAAATTGAAACAAGATGCAGCATGAAAATCTTTTACTTCTAAGAACCCACAAATCTAAAAAGTGAATTCTGAAAGTTTTTTTTTACCAACTTTCAACTAAAAGCAGTCAAGTAGCCGGTTGGATTTTCTTGAATCATCTCTAAGGAAATAAAAATTTTGCTCATTGCTACAAAGAAATGAGCTATCCAAGCCATGAAAAGATAGGGAAGAAACTTAAATACATATCACTAAATAAAAGAAGCCAATGTGAAAAGCTTAGATATTATATATTTCAACTATATGACATTCTGAAAAAGGCAAAACTGTGCGGACAGTAGGATTAGTAGTTGCTGGGGGTTGTGAAGAGAGAGGGATGAATAGGCAGAACACAGATTTTCAGAGCAGTGAAACTATTCTGTATATGACGATGTCTTTATATACTTGTCAAAGCCCATAGAAAATGACACATAAAAAAAGTGAACTTGCCCTAGGTTCATGTATGACTGCACATATGGTGTAACTCTATATTGTGTACAACCAGAGAAGTGAAAAGTTGTGCTCCATTTGTGTACAATGAGTCAAAATGCATTCTGCTGTCATGTAAACCTAACTAGAAATAAATAAATAAAATGAGGAAAAAAAAAAAAAAGAGTGAACCCTAAAGTAAACTATGGAGTTTGGATGATAACGATAGATTCATCAACTGTTAAAAACGTACCACTCAAGTACAGATGGTCCACAGTGGCAGAATTGCACAGATGTGGGAGCAAGGGTGTACTGTGCCTTTTTGTTCCACTTTGTTGTGAATCTAAAACTGCTCTAAAATATAGCTTATGAATTTAAAAAAATATTGCTTTTATTTATACAATTTTTTTCTTTCACTATTTTTTCTTAACCAAAGAACACTTTAGACTTTCTATATAGAAAGTTCTCCGCAAATAAAATTATATAAACTTAATCATGTAAAAATAAAATGAAACAAGGGCCTAAAAGCAGGAAGCCATTAAAATGTAGCAAATTATTTCAAACTTACTTTGAAACCTGAAACTATTTAGAAAAAGGGGGGTGCATGAGGGAGAGTGCCCCAAGAAGCAGGCAATTACTGCCCAGGCCTTCTCGTTCTGTCATTTACAGAAAGCATGTGGAGAATCCATGCTTGTAAAGTCACTTCGGTCAAACTCTCCTCACCATTAATAGGAAATGAAAGCACTGGTTCTCTACACCATTGTTTCTTTTTTATTTTGGGGGGGTACTGGGGATTGAACTCAGGGGTACTCGACCACTGAGCCACATCCCCAGCCCTATTTTGTGTTTTATTCAGAGACAGGGTCTCACCGAGTTGCTTAGCACCTCGCCGTTGCTGAGGCTGGCTTTGAACTTGCAATCCTCCTGTCTCAAGCCTCCCAAAGTGCTGGGATTACAGGTGTGTGCCACCATGCCTGGCTTACTAGTTGTTTCTTAAAAGTTTAATTTTGTATAGGATGAAGAACCACAGGCTCTTGTTAGGATTGTATAATGTGGAAAGCTACAGCCTAATGGCTACAGCAAAATAGTTTACAAAATATGAACTGCCAATTCACTGCTATGACTTAGCTTTACTGTGAAATAAAAGGCCAGGAGATGAGAAAATGAACACTATACTACTCTTCTATAACACCTTTTCAGGAATATCAAGAATAAAACAAGCAGGGCACGGTGGCGCACGCCTGTAATCTCAGCACTTTGGGAGGCTGAGACAGGAGAATCACCAGTTCAAAGCCAGCCTCAGCAATGGCGAGGCGCTAAGCAACTCAGTGAGACACTGTCTCTTAATAAAACACAAAATAGGGCTGGGGATGTGGCTCAGTGGTCGATTACCCCTGAGTTCAATCCCCGGTACCAAAAAAAAAAAAAAAAAAGAATAAAACAAATGTATCATTCATATTAAAAAAATAAAGCAAAAAAACCCCCAAAACCTAGCCCAACATTGTAATGGCTAAATTAGTAATATTTTTTAATCCAACGGGAATAAAAGAATCTTGTTTCCTTCCTTACTCATTGCTCCTTCACTTACCAACTATTTTTCTGATCTCACAAAAAAGTCTTGTAACAGAATTATTCATGCAACTTGTTTCTCCTTAAAGAAATCAGCCTGATGTAGACTGTATCCCTCTTTATTTTTCAATCCAACATTTGTTAATATCAATGGCTTTTTCCAAAATCAAAAGCCTCTGTTCAGAGCTAACTCTAAGTTAAGTTCCATAAAAAGCTAACCAAAAAAAAGTGAAAACAGATTAGTAACTCTCAAATCTGCCTACAAATCCTTATCAGATAATGCACTGATGTCATATTAATGTCTTTACGATTATTCTGGAAAGTTAAATTTCATATAAAAGCTTTCTAAAAGAAAGAGCACTTGTTAAGATGAACTTTGTAGAAATAAAAACCACATTAAAAAAACACTGCCAAAATACTAAAGAAGTAATACAACATTTAAGATGACTGAAAAAGCCACTTAAAACTCAGACACATCAAAGCTTTGGCAGCTGAACCATAAATTTCAGAGATTTTACAAACCACATTTTAATACTCACCTGGATCTATGATGGAAAATAACTGTTTCTGATTCCATTCATGTAGCAATTTACTCATCCACTACCACAGTTGTTAATCCCGGTCACACGTTACTGCCACTACTCTTTTTTTCCTTTTACCTCAGTAAGGCCAATATTTTGCCTAAAATGCTTATGTTCTTCAGCTTGCTTAAGACTTTCACATCTTCATAATAAACTTTTTCTGCTCATTAATCAATCGTTAAGAGATAAATCTCATTTTGGAATAAAATGAGGTCAGTACTCAAGTAAAATGAGTTTAAGATAAGGGGTTTTCAAATAGTGAACAATTCAAAAAAAAATTCCTCATATTTATCTATTAAAAAGATTATTTAGAGAATTAATAGTTTAATTTATCTTGTCAAATTAAAAGAATAAACCATTGCTGAATAGATTCTGAGTTTACAAGAGATAAGTGGAAAGCAAACCATAAACAGATAGGTTCAAACTTGTCTCCAAGCCGGGCGCGGTGGCTCACACTTGTAATCCTAGCACTGTGGGAGGCAGAGACAGGAGAATCGCGGGTTCAAAGCCAGCATCAGCAACCGCGAGGCGCTAAGCAACTCAGTGAGACCCTGTCTCTACATAAAACACAAAATAGGGCTGGGGATGTGGCATAGTGGTCGAGTGCCCCTGAGTTCAATCCCTGGTACCAAAAAAAAAAAAAAAACTGTCTCCAGCTAAAAGGATTACCAAACGTTTCCAAAATACCAAGAACTGATACCAACTCCACATTTTTTTAGAAGAAGAAGCATTTATCTTCAAAGCTAACACATAAAGAACTATAAAAATTTCAACTTAATGTTGTTAGAAATATGTCCAACAGACATTTAAGAGCAGGAACAAGTGAAAAGCCTCCTGCTTACCTCTAGAAGGAAAGAAATCACTACACCCTTGTACTTCTACAATACTACTCTTTTAAAAGTAGCATGCATTGCTCTATTTCTGTGTTTTTAAATTTCAAATAAGAGGCTTGGAATTATAAAGATTGGTCATACCTAAAGATCCAAAAGAAAAATGTACCAATTTTACAGAAAATTGTTACGTATGTAAAAGCTGGAGTACATTTTATCAACTTAAATGTGTTGTAGTAGTTTAAATTTTAATCTGAAAAAGAAGCTGTCATTGAAGAATTTAAGTCAAATTTTGAAGAAATAACATCCCATACCTATTAATTCACAGTGGAATGAAAAAGAACTACGAGTTCTCTGAACATTTTTGTCTACCATTAACAGGACTAAACAAAAAATTTTATGAATTATAAAAATACATACAAATATATCTGCTAGTTATGTTTCTTGCTTTGCTTCACAAATAAGTAGAATGTATATTAGAGCATAGTAAAAAAATTAAGAAGTACTTAAACATACCTGAATTACTTTGTCTACCTTCAAATCTTCAAGAGATGGATACAGAGACATTTTTGCAGGATTTTTCTAAAGAAAAAAAATTACATTATTCACATGTCGCAGAATACACCATTGCACAGCCAACAACAGACATGTGAACATGTACAACTGTTTAACACAATAAAAACATCTGAATTTTTGATTTGCATTTCCCTAATGACTAATGATGTTGAGCGTCTTTTCATGTGCTTGGCCACTTGCATTCTTCTTATCTATCTCTGCATCTTCCATCTATACAGAAATGTCTACTCAAACAGTGCCTGTGGGTTTTAAACTCGATTATTTATCTTTTTTTGAGTAGTTAACAGTTCTGCCTATATTCTAGTCATTGCTCCTAATCCATTAGGCTACGAAAACAACCAACTATGGACTAGGTAACTTCTAAACAGAAATTTATTTCTCACAGGTATGGACAATGAAGTCCAAGGATTAGGTGCCCACAGATCTGGTGTCTGCTGAGGCCCCATTTCCTACGTAATTTGCACATGGGTGGGAAGGACAAGGTAGCTCTATAGGGTTTTTTTTTTTAATAAGGGCACTAATCCTATTCATTAAAGCAGAACCCACACAAGATAATCACTCCCAAAGGTTCCACCTTTACCTTGGTCACTATGGGATGCAAAATATGAGTTGGGGGCTGGGGAGGGAAGACAAACATTCAGACTATCACAGAACCCTATCAGATATGATTTGTAAATACTTTCTTCCTGTGGGCTGTTTTTTAACTTTCTTGCAGCGTCCTTTACAGTGCAAAAGCTGTAAATTTTGATAAAAGTCAAATGTATATTGCTTCTTAGTTATGCTTCAAATGAATTATCTAAGAAACTACTGCCTCACTTAAGGTCATTAAGACTTACATTTATTTTCTTCTAAGAATTTTATAGCTTTAACTCTTACAATTAGGTCTTTGGTCTGTTTTAACTAATTTTTGTACACAGTGTGAAACAGGTATCTAACTTCTTTTTTAAGTGGATCAAATGTCCCAGCACCATTTTTTGAAAACTTTTCTTTGTACTGAATTACTGTGGCACCCTTGTTGCAAATCAATTGCCTATAAATACATTATTATTTCTAGACTCTAAATTCTGTCCCATTGAGGTATATGTCTACCCTTTTAACAATGACACACAGTCTTGATTACTGCTCGTTTGTAGTTAAGTTTTGAAATTAGGAAGTATGTATGACTTCTGTTTTATTCTTTTTCAATACTGTTCTGGTTATTTTAGGTCCTTTCAATTCACTATGAATATTAGGATATTCATATCATATTAGGATATTAGGATATCATCATATTAGGATATTTCTTTTACAAGGAAAAAGAAATTTTCACAGGGATTTCACTGACTTTGTAGAAGTTTTACATCAATGAACAGGTTTTCCTATTTTAAAATTTACATCTTCTTTGTACTCTTTCAATTTGCTTTTGCTTATGAATCTTATACTTCCTTTGGTAAACTGCTTCCTCCTATATATACTTATTAATGAATTTGATTTCTTGATTTGTGTGTGTGTGTGGTGCTAGGGATTGAACCTAAGGCCTCATGCATGCTAGATAAGCACTCTACCACTGCGCTACACTTCTAGCCCTAATTTCATTTTTAGACTGTTCATTACTAGTGCAAGACATATCCAATTTTGTACACTGCTCTTATACACAACTGTGCTGAACTCAATATTAGCTCTAGCAATCTTTTGAGGGGATGAATTTATTAGGATGCTCTCCATATAAGATCAAGTAGTTTGAAACGAGATCACTTTTCCTCTTATTCCTTTTCCATTCAGATGGCTTTTTTCTTATTCTTTTATTAAAGTAGTAGAAGCCAGGCGCAGTGGCACATGCCTGTAATCCCAGCAGCTCAGGAGGCTGAGGCAGGTGGATTGTGAGTTCAAAGCCAACCTCAGCAAAAGCAAGGCACTAAGCAACTCAGTGAGACCCTGTCTCTAAATAAAGTACAAAATAGAGCTGGGGATGTGGCTCAGTGGTCAAGTGCCCCTGAGTTCAATCCCCAGTACCAAAAAAATAAAATAAAATATAGTATCAAAATATACATAACAAAATATCTACCCTTTGAACAGATTTTAAGTGTTAGCATTGATAATTATATGCATAATATGTAATGTTCTAGAATAATTTCATCTTGCATGAGTAACTCTACACATACTAAACAACTTCCCCATTCTCCTCCCCAGCCTGTAATAATCACCACTCCACTTCCTGTTTCTATTGACTACTTTAAAAATGTCATGTGAGTACAACTATGCAGTGTTTGTCCACCTCTGACTGACTTATGCTTTAGATTATTTTAAATAAATCCCATTTCATCATCATGTAGCATCTTTCTGGTGTACTGAAGTTGGTTGGCTAGTGTTTTGTTGGGGACTTTTGTATCTATGAATGTCAATTACAAGACCTGCAATTTTCTTTTCTTATGATTATACTTTTCATATTATTATTTGAGTTTGGTATCAGGGTAATGCTGGGCTTATAAAATGAGTATAGAAGTATTGCCGCCTCTTCAATTTTTTGAAAAGCGTCAGGAATGGTATCACTTCTTTAAATGGCTGGTAGATTTCTCTACTGAAGGCTTTTGGTTCTGGACTTTTATATGTCCAGAGGATTTTGAACACAGATTCAATTTTCTTATTCATATTGCTCTTCATTGGTCTGTTTCCTATTATAAGAAAATGGCTGAGGCTAAATAAAGAATAGAGATTTTAGCTCACAGTCTCACATGCTCAAAGTCCAAGATGGGGGTGGCGTGCACAGATTCATGTCAGCAGAGGCTCACCTCACAGCTGATGGCATCATGATAGAAAAGCATTTGAGGCTGGGATTGTGGCTCAGCGGTAGAGCGCTTGCCTTGTATGCGTGAGGCCCTGGGTTCGATCCTCAGCACCACGTACAAAGCAATAAAATAAAGACATTGTGTTCATCTACAACTAAAAAAATATTTAAAAAAAAAAAAAAGAAAAAGAAAAGCATTTGAGGGCAAAGAGCACTTATGGCAAGATGGCAAGCCAGCAACACTGAGGGGCCAGTAATGACTCAGTCCCAACTCTTAAGGTACCATCACCTCTTTAACACCACACCACACTGAGAATACCAAGTCTCTAACACATAAATCCTTTAGGACAGACCCCATCCACCACTGCAAGGTTCTTCAGATTTTATATTTATGATTCAGTCTTGGCAAGTGGTACATTCTTAGCAATTTATCTTCTAATAGGTTATTTAATGAGTCAACATCTAACATTCATAGCCTCTTTTAAGTGTTGTTAATTCTGTAGCATCATTTGGAATGTCTCTTCTTTCATTTCTGATTTTGAGTCTTCTGTTTTGTTCTTAGTCTAGCTAAAAGTTTAATTTGTTGATTTCTAGAAAAACTCAATTTTGTGTATTTTTCTTCTATTTTCTATTTTATCTGTTTCTGCTCTAATCTAGTGAATTGAAGCTTTTGTTTTATAAATTCATCCCTTCAATTAACTTTGACATAATTTGCTTTTCTTTTTCTGGTTACTTTCTCAATGTCCCCACCCTCTGGTGCTAGGGTTTGAACCCAGGACCTTTGGTTCCCTTTTTCTGATCCAAAAAATTTGTTCAGGAGTGTACTTAATCTCCACATGTGTGTGAATTTTCCAGTTTCCCTCTGCTGATTTCTAGTTTCATTTCATTGTGGTCAGAAAAGATGCTTGGTATGATTTCAATACACTCAAATCTGATAAGACCTAACATGATCTACTCCGGGAAGTGTTCTATGTACACTTAAGAAGAAAAGGGTATTCTGCTGTGCTGAATGCAAATGTTCTGTCAATGTCTTTAGGTCCATTTATATGGACTCCAGTATTGTATGTTGTATGTATCCTGTTTCGTTTTTTTGTTTGTTTGTTTGTTTTTGTACCAGGGATTGCACCCAGGGTTGCTTAACCACCAAGTCACATCCCCAGCCCTTTATATTTTTACGATGAGACAGGGTCTCACTAAGTTGCTTAGGGCCTTGCTAAATAGGTGAGGCTGGCCTTGCACTTGCAGTCCTCCTGCCTCAGCCTCCCAAGCTTCCCAGCTTCCGGGATTACGGGCATGCACCACTGTACATGGGCGTTTCCTTATTGATGTTCTGTCTGGATGGCTTATCCATTATTGAAAATGTGATACTGAAATCTACTATTATACTGTTATTTCTCCTACTGGTTCTGTTAATATTTGCTTCATGTATATCAGTGTTCTGAGATTGGGTGCATATGTAACTGTTCTTTATTCCTGGTGAAATGACACTTTCATCAATCTATATAACATCCTTCTTCATTTTTCTGTGAGTTTTTGACAATTTATTTTATCACAGGTAGAATGACCACTCCTCCCCTCTTTTGGTTACCATCGGCATGGAGTATCTTTTTCTATCCTTCTACTTTGTGTGTTTTTAAAGTCAATCTCCTGTATAGATCATAAAATTGGACCTTGTTTTTCTTCATCCATTCAATCATTCTTTCTTTTCATTTGGGAGTTCAATCCACCTGTACTTATAGTTACTGATAGAAAAGGACTTAACTGATACTTCGTTAATTGTTTTCTATTTTATAATCTTATAACTTTTTTTCTTTCCTTTCTTGCCATCATCCTTTTATATAATTGGTTTTTTGTTTATTTGTTTTGTAGTGATAGGCTTGGATTCTGTTCTCATTTTGTTTTTATTTTTTTGGTACCAGGGATTGAACTCAGGGGCACTCGACCACCGAGCCACATCCTCAGCCCTATTTTTGTGTTTTATGTAGAGACAGGGTCTCACTGAGTTGCTTAGCGCCTCGCTGTTGCTGAGGCTGGCTTTGAACTCGTGATTCTCCTGTCTCAGCCTCCCAAAGTGCAGGAATTACAGACGTGCGCCACCACGCCCGGCTTCTCATTTTATTTTGTATATTTTCTATAGGTATTTTCGTTCTGGTTGCCAAGGAGTTTAAATAAAACACAATAATAAATATATACATATATATTTAGATTGTTATTACTATGTTATTACTACATCTGTGTGTGTGTGTGTATTTGGTATTGGGAAGTGAACCCAGGGGTACTTTACTAAGTTGCTGAGGCTGGCCTTGAACTTGCATTCCTTCTACCTCAGCCTCCCCAATAAATCCAAATGCATACAAAAACCCTACTTTTTCCTGTCACTCATTCCCAGACTTTTTTATTACCTTTTATATTGAGTATCCATTAACATACTTTTATAAATATGGGTGCTTCTTAGATTTGTCTTTAACTTAGAGACTAGAAATAAAAGTGATTTATGTACCACCTTTACAGCATTATACTATTCTCTACTTGTCTGTATATTTACCTTTATCAATAAGACTTATGCTTTTATGTGCCTTTGTGTTGTCAAAAAAACATCCCTTAGCTTCAACTTGAAGAACTCCTTTTAGCACTTACTATAAAGAAGATAAAGCAGTGATGAACTCTCTCAACCTTGACAGGGGTATTGCTATTTCATTTGCGTTTTGTTTTATATAATGCTTTACTGGAAGTACCCCTCACCCTGTCTTTTCTTTCAGCACTTTGAATATATAATTCCACTCCATTGGGCCCTGCTTGCAATTTCTGTTGAGAACTCTGCTTATAGTCCTACTTGAACATGACAAGTTGCTTGTCTCTTGCTCTCAAAATTGTCTTTTTGCCATTTTGATCACAATGGACATCTGTGTGAACATCTTTGCATTGCTCCTATTTGTCATCCATTGGGCTTCTTTAACTGGATGTCCATTTTGTTTCCAAGATTTGGAGAGTGTGAGCCATTATTTCTTCAAATGAGCTTTCTATTTCTTTCTCTTTCCTGTCCTGGAACTACCATATTATGTATGTTGGTCTCATTGCTGTACCATTAATTCCCCAGGCTGTCTTTATTCTTTGATTCTCTTTTCCTTGTTGCTTTTCTAACAGGTAATTTCAAATCACCTGTCTTTGAGTTTTGCTGACTCCTTGTTCTGCTGCTGAACCCTGCTAGCATATCTTTTGATTTGGTTACTGCATTCTTAGCTCCAAAATGTGTTTGGTTATTTATTTTTCTCTTTGTTGATATTATCATTTTGTTCATAAATATCATTTTTCCTGAGGCCACTGGGCATCTTTATGGTGGTATGTTCGAATTCTTTGTGAAGCAATTTGTGTAACTCTGCTTTTTAAAGATGGGTTCCTGAAGAGTCTGTTCCTTTGATTTTGCCATTTCTCCAATTGCTCATATGCCTCATAACTTCAGGCTGGTATTAAAACATGGCATTCAGAAAAAGAGCCACTTCTACCAGGCTTTATGTAATGACTATATAGAGAAAAATCTCCACTAATCATCTTGGTTAGATTCTGGGTACTTACTGAACCTTTTCTATGGATGTATCTTCTCTAGACTTTGGTGTGTAAATTCTTAGAAGAATTTATAGATTTCTATTTTCATAGATCTTATAATGTTTTGCTCTTTCCGATATCTGTCTGTGGTACCTCAGGTTCTCTGAAGCTGCTACAAGTTTACCCAGCTCTAGAAACACAGCCAGAATATCCTTTGAGCAACTTTCCAAAGAGCCGAAATCATTCTAGTCTCTCCCCCTTGCCTCTGACACTAGGAAGTCAAACTGTATGTATCAGTTACTGTCTGCTCAACCAGAGGTCCCTCAGAACAGAAGCATGTCATTCAGCTCTCCTTTGCTGTCAGTGGTTCCCATGCATCTAGAGAATGCTGGCTCCCATTACAGCTCTGAGAAAGGAAAGACAGAAACTACCAGTCCCTTACACAGTGCACTGAAAGGTTAAAACATTGGACAGTATGCTGACTCCTATTACATGTTCCAAGACAGGGAAAAGACAGAAACCAGACCTTTGGACAGCCAGGTGAAAAATCAAAAATACTGGATACACTCCCAACTTGGATTCTCTAAGAGGAAACTGGAAATCAGTGCATATTTTTTCCTACTCATTCTATGCAGATCCAGATAGAGGGCCTATGGTGTGTGTACTAGTCGAAATTGTCAATGTCCCAACCTGGTACCCTTTTCTGTAAGTGCCTATATTCTGTTATAACAGATACCAGGCCCTTGGGCAGACCCCTGCAAATCCTGAATGTTGCACATGTTTCAGTCTTCTCTTTCCCTCTGCAGGAAGAAACCAGGAACAGGAGTTTCCTCCTCACACCACGCAGAGCTAGGGGATAGTCTATGATGAACAAATGCCATGAGCTTTCCTTCCATTGTCCAGGCAGCTACTTTAATGATTGCTCAGGGTCTAGGAGCCTCTCAATTATTTTCTGAAATTCTCACAAAGAGAAGTTATGCATGAATTGTTGATTCAGTATCTCCGTTGAAGAAAAGGAAGAGCTAGGACCCATCTTCATTTTTCTGTCTAATTTCCCTAGCTGTAACACCCAGTAAAATGCTGAAAAGAAGCAATACGGTACGATTCTTAAGGGAAAAGTAAGATTTAGGTTTATGAATAAAATACAAATTCTTGAGAAAGCACGAATACTATTGAATAGTATAAATCCAGGAGAAAGAAATCAAATACCTTGTGTTCAAACATCAGTTCCCTTAGCAGACTTTTTCCTAAACACAATTTTTTTCTTTAAACTTTCAGCCATTTTATCAATAAAACAAAGTGCACGATATAAACAAAATATAAAGCAAGCTGTAATATCAACAACTAAAATGCACTGAAAAGAATGTTATCTGGGAGTCTAGTACTATTTCTATTTTTGGTTCCACCACTGCCTAAGTGTAACATGAAAAATAAACTGGACCAACTTAACTAGTTTTCTAACTTAGCTCCTCCATAGAAGTCTCTTCAAACAAATATTAAATGAAGTATCATAAACAACTCTATGGTTACTAATATCCACCAACTCAAGTCTAGAAAAGTAATGGGCTTTCAAAATTTTTGTAAGCTATGACCATAATTTTTACTTTGGTAAAAACTTAGTTTCAGAGCTGGGAGAGGTGCCGCATGCCTGTAATCCCTATGGCTTTGGGGCTGAAGAGGAGGATCATGAGTTCAAAGCCAGCCTCAGCAAAAGCAAGGCACTAAGCAACTCAGTGAGAACCTGTCTCTAAATAAAATACAAAATAGGGCTAGAGATGTGACTCTGTGGCCAAGTGCCCCTGAAATCAATCCCTGGTACCCCCACACAGAAAAATTAGTTTCAGGTTTTCTTTAAATGTGTTCTTAACTGACTTCCACCATTCCTTTAAGACACAAAGCATTCCTCCATGATTTTACTTTCTTGGCCTCATTTCATCCAATTTCTTTCCAAGCATTAAAATGTTCTAGCCACAGTCAACTTTTTATTTGCCAGCCAGGTTATATATTTTTGTGCCTTCACATTTTTGGAAAAGGTATTTTCTCTTCCGCGAATGTCCTTCCAGGACTTTTCCACCTATCAAAATCCTAGTCAGCTTTGAGGCTTAGCTCCAGTGCCATTTTTTTAGTCTTTGATGACCTCCATTGGACATTATTTGTTCCTCTCAATCCAGTTTTACTTTACTTATGCTACAGCTAGTATACATTTACCTCTGATAATTATGGGCATAGCCCATAATTTCTTATTTATGTACCATAAATGCTTTATCCTCAAAGACATCAAATGTCTGTTTACTATTATCAGTAAACAATATATCTTTAAATATTTATTGAAAAGATCAAAATACTATTAAAGCAAGTCTATAATTTTGAATCTAGCTGCAAAATCCTTGCAAGGGAATAATAAATGTTTGTATTATTTTTTCAAAGGGTTCCATTAACTCACATGGTATATTATATTTAGATATTCTTAAAATATTGATAAATTCAACTTATATTAAAATTAAGTAGTATTCATCAAACTGTAGGAATGGAGTGATAAAGAGAAAACACAACGGGGAAGAAATTATTTTCAGTCCTTACAAATGGAAAGGCAGAGTATGTTGAAAAAACAAAATGGGAAGGGGATTTAAAAATAAACATTCATATGAATGAAACATAAGAAAACAACTGAAGCCGGGCGCGGTGGCTCACGCTTGTAATCCCAGCACTTAGGGAGGCTGAGACAGGAGGATCGCGAGTTCAAAGCCAGCCTCAGCAATGGCGAGGCACTAAGCAACTCAGTGAGACCCTGTCTCTACATAAAACACAAAATAGGGCTGGGGATGTGGCTCAGTGGATAAGTGCCCCTGAGTTCAGTCCCTGGTGCCA
>PVHX01009620.1:0-14573 GCA_004024805.1 Geosciurus inauris | reverse complement strand
CAACTGAAAACTATTTCACATAAGATGATCACATAGAAAACATGCTCAATGACAATGGTAACCAGTAAAAAGCAATATATAATTACATGAAAATAAAGATAAATACTTAAAAGGAATAAGCACACATACACATGAATGGTCAGATGGTTAATATACTACACATTGGCATTTCATTGAAAATGTGAATCTCTAATCCTGCAATTTTTTCCCCCAATGTGTAAAAATTTCTGAAGAGTCAGCACTCAGGGACAAAAACAAGAACAACATTTTCAATATCACAAAATAAATTTAAAACAATTTCAGTCCCATAAGCACTGGAATGTAAAAGTAAGCTGGGTGACCCACAGACTCTGAGAACAAAGCAGGTGTGGAATAGACAGAGGCATAAAAACCACAAACTCAAACTCTTCGGTATATTTGTCATGCTAATTGTAACATCAAGTTACTGAAAATTCAAAAAACAAAAAAAAAAGCAAGCAAAATCTTCTTGGTGTGAAACAGATGGTGAATTTATAAAGAATAAGGAAAAAGTATCAGGACTATGGTCACTCCTGAGTACATAAGGTAGATGAGGTCAGGAAGACATACCAGAATTGCCCAGTGCCTATTCATTTATTTGAGGGGCATTTACAGTCACCTTATTAAAATTTAGCATAAAATAATTTCAAACATTATCTTTGCTTCTTTACATTATATCACTAATCCATTCAGATTTTCAACTAAGAAAATTAAAATCTTATACTTAGATCATGTAATGCAATTATTAAATACTTGGGCAAGCTGGAATCATATGACAGCAAGATTTTAAAAGGAAACAGGGAAATATCTCAGGTAGGCAGCCTGTTCACCCACACATTCACAAGGAACCTCCACTCAGTAGGTTAAACATATTCACTAAGCTTAGGGACCCCTCTCTCACTGTGGAGAGGTAGCCCAGGGTGGCTTACTCCCAGAAATGCAGTGAGATAAACCAAAGCAGCTGGGAATTTAATTTTGGAAGCTATAAGCCCCTACACTGCCCCCTTACAGTGTGGAAATGGTCTCTTCGTCAGGGTCTCAATTCTCATCATCAATCAAAGAGTCACCTGGAGTATTAGATTACTGACCTATGATGTCTTTTTTGTGAAACTATTTTCAAATGTGTGGAGTCTGCTGAATATCAACCAATTATCCAGCAAGAACTGAGTATTTAACAACTCTGATACCAGACACAATTAGCACAGACTCCACAAGTTCAGGACTCAATCCCATAACTATGCCCCCACTTCACAGGTGCCAGTCACAGCCCTATCTATAAACTAAGGGATCCTATAATCCCCTCAACTTCAATAATTTGACACAACTACTCACAGAATTAAAACTTTACTTATACTTACCAGTTTATTAAAAAGAACACAACTCAGGAACAGCCAAATGGAACAGATGTATATAAATCCAGGGAAGGGGGAGGGGATGATGGGATAGGTAAATAATCCTGATAAACAGCTATGTTTAAAGAAATCCTCTCCCACCCTCATCCTTTGTGTTTTCCTAGTTTAGCTTGAAGAACTCCCCCCATTATGACTTAGATAATGTTCCTTTTTTAACCTATGACAAAGCCAGACAATGAATTCAAATACCCATTTTTTGCCTCAATTAGCTGAACAGTTTTCTTCTCAGTGTTCAAAAAATACTCATAATCTAAATTTCGCTTGTATTTCTCTTTCCTTCAGGACCCTTAACTTTAATCTACCCTCAGCCTAAGCCAACATATGGTCCCTATGATGCCTCCTAAGATCAGGCTGACTTCCAGGTAAAACACTATCTGACCTGAGATCTGACTTTGCCACTCTCCCTCCTGCTCTTCCCCCATACCTCCTTTTCTAATCTGCTCCTTCCTAAGAAAGGCAGCTCTTTTCTGTCCAGATGCATGCAGATCTTAGAATTGGTGCTCTCCTCCCTTTGGAATACTCCTTTAAAATAAAGCCACTTCCTGGGCTGGGGTTGTGGCTCAGTGGTAGCACGCTCACCTAGCACACCGTGAGGCGCTGGGTTCGATCCCCAGCACCACATAAAAATAAAGATATTCTGTCCACCTACAACTAAAAAATAAATATTAAAATAAATAAATAAATAAAGCCACTTCTTTCCTAAATATGAATTTGTTGACAGTCTAAAATAGCCCAGGACAAGAACAAATACCATCCCAGAAAGGGCAGCACTTTTTCCTTCCATTACAATTCCAACCACATCTACCTGTGCATATACCTTTCCAGTGTTCTCCTTGTAAAAACTCCTTCCATGGCCAGTGTGAGCATGCTAGGGTACTTAACTTTCAGGGGAGGATAGCCCTTCAACAATCAACAATCTCCCTTTGCAAGCTCAAGATAGGTCTTGAGTCACATGGCTCAGCATCTCTGCCTCCCAAAGTTATGCACTTAGTTTTAAATGAGAAATCAGTGTTTTGGTTTGAAAAACCATTCAAATGAATTATTTATGTTTGTATAAAGAAAGCTGTAAGGCATATATCTCTCATACCTGAATAGGAAAAGCAAAAGTGTCTACCCCTTTCAAATAATAAACATGTCAATTAATATTACCATGATAACAAATCATTTATTAAACAACTGATCATATGCGAATCTTGTCTCATGCCATAGAAATTAAGATTAAACTCTTAAATTCAGAAAAGAGGACACAGAACAGAACTAGAACAGAAGACGCAGAACAGAACACAAGCCATTTCCCAACTTCCTACAGATCTCCCCGAGTACTTGTATGTTACAGAGGCTGGAGCAGAGTCTGTAAATTATATTTAAATCTTTGATCTAAATCAGAGTGTCAGAAATAATACTTAGCCCTTTTTGAAGAACCACAAAGCTATCCTTGGGAAATCCTTTCAATTATGACTGGAATGTCACAATGACCAATGAGATTTAAGAGGATTCTGAAAATAACTACTACATCAGGGAAGAATTCTCATTTTACCTCACAATCCTATTACTGCACTACCTAAACTACAGAATTTTGTTTCTAGGCCTTTCTTTCAGCTGCCAATACAATATAGCTCCCACTGTGCCTGAAATCAGCAGGCAAAAGTCACAGTGGCCATCTTACTCTACCAAAGTTTGTTCACAACTTTTCCCAATCATAAAAGCTGTTTTTCACTGGCCTAATTCTCTGGAAAGAACTGATGCTCTCATCCTATTCTTAGGCCAAGTTTGGCCCATTCTACACTCTACCTAAACTTATTGACATTCTTCATGCCTTATGAAAGGTATCCCTGGGCCTTGGAAAATAATCCCCAAATTAGTTGCTCTTGAGAGATTTCTCAGGGATTGGGGCAGTATGGAAGTATTTTCAAGACATCTAAAGACAAAAAGTACCTTTTGTGTCACAGTATGAAGTTTCTGAGTTGTCCCTCAACACCCTCAGAGTAGTGTGAAATCTTTAAATATGCGCACAGAGCTAAGGTCTCCAGAACTCAAATAATTGTGGAACATCTGGTTAATTTCCTTTCTATCTGCAAACACATTGGTAAATTTCCAAATGATTATCACCTGGAATGGTAATACTCACTGACTTCACTCCTTCCCAAACCACCCACTACAAGTGGTTTCCTGTAAAAATTGACTAAAATATTTGCTTGTTTTTTGTTTTTTCATGGTATTTATTTATATACATCATCTTTGGTTTCTGTCAACATCGTTTTACAATTTTCAGTGAACAGGTTTTACATGCATTTGTTACCTAAGTAATTTATATTTCCTTGATATTTTCAAAAGTATTTGTTTTGTTAAGATTATTTTTTCAATTATTTTATTGTTAACACAGAAATAAAACTGACTTTTATATGGGCTTCGCATACTAAACTTTTTTGTTTTAATTCAACATGACAGTAGAATGCATTTATGCACTTTGATATATCATACATAAGTGGAATATAATTTCTCATTTTTCTGATTGTACATGTTGTAGAATCACACTGGTCATGCTTGTTTGTTCTACTCTGAGGCTATTTTAAAATATTTGTGACAATGCAAATTCAGGATTGCAGAATTGAAGAATCATTAACCATAAAAAAAGAAAAAATACAGTGGCAAGACTCCAAAGATCTGAGTTCTAGCCCCAAGTCTACCATCAACTTAAGCTGTTTTCCAAGGTCTTAACTTAATATACAATACATTTAATCAACAACAAAAAATACTTTCTCTGAGGCAGAAAGTCTTTACTATTGCAAGCTCTATCCCACTAACAACAAAAGGTTTGAAAATTCAAGTCCCATAAATCATTTTCATATGGATGCAACATATCAAACTATTCCCTTATTTAAACAAAAAAAGTAACTTAATTAGATTCAATTATTTTAAAATGAAAAATACAAAATTTTTTACATTGGCACAGAAAACAACTACAAGACACAAAGCAGTAGCCTAAACTACTATCATATGGTATCAAAATAAAACAGAATTTAAGGTCCTGAAACAGTGGTTCTTCAATTTTACAGTGCATAAGAATAATATAGAAATCTTGTTAATAACAGACTTCTAACTCCATACAACAGAAACTGAAACAGTAGACCCAAGACTGGGAATCCTGGCCCCAGGTAGGGTCCAGGAATTTGAACTTTAATTCTTTGTATACAATCAGGGTCTAATGGGCCCAATTTTAACTGCCTTCTTATTTGAGCAGTTTTATTCTATGATTTTTACTTTTCCTTAGAAATTTTTTCAAAGAAAAATGGGAAAAGTTTTCAATAAAATCATTATCTTAGAAATACCATTGTTTGCTACAAACTTTGTTTTGGTAGCGGGGATTGAACTGGGGGGAGGGAAGGGTTCTCAACCACTCAGCCACATCCCCAGCACTATTCTGTGTTTTATGTAGAGTCAGGGTCTCACTGAGTTGCTTAGCACCTTGCCTTGCTGAGGCTGGTTCTGAACTCGTGATTCTCCTGTCTTAGCTTCCCAAAGTGCTGTTAGAAACTTTTATAAATCTAAAAATCTATACATGATTAAATCTTAGTAAACTTATTGTTTCCTACATCTTGAAACATTTTTTGCTATTTTATCGATCTAGAAATTTACCATTATTCATCAGTTATTCCAAACTATGTTATAAAAGACAACATGACAACAAAAATAATAGAATTGTTGCATGATGATGCAACAGTGAAATAAATTATCACATTACACAAATCTTTCAGTTTGTAGTGTCCAGAGAAAGCAACCTTTGCAAGAAGGTATAAGGTCTTAAAATAATAGCACTTTTGTAGTCTCTTTTTGTTTTAAAGCCTTCAGTGAACATAGTAGAAAATTTAAGAGTTTTTTCTTTTTCATCCAGTGTCAGAAAAAAGCTAAAAGACGAAGACATTTACTGATCAAAATGAATGCAAAAAGACAAACAGCTACAGTTTTTTTAGACTCTTAATAAAAAAAACTGACCATAAACAAAATCTCACTTTAGATGGTGATATTTTGATTGAAATTCCTCAAACTTAAGAATCAATAAGCAAACAATATATCTCTAATTAGAAAATAAATACTTTTCATTCAGTTATTCAGCAGGAAGGACATCATGCAATATTCTGAGGTAAGGACTGAACCATCCTGTTTTGCTGAAAGGATCTTATGATCTTTTTTTCATCCTTTCTATCTGCAGACCAAAATTTATTTGGCATGATTTCTAAGAGGTCAAATGAAGACAGATATATAAACAAAGGTGGACTGGGTGGAAACAGTAACATAGAAATTCAAAAAATATTCATTGCACAGATTATTCTCATTGGTGTTTATAAACATTTATGTGAAAATTCCTTTAAAATAAAGAGCAAACATGGTCAGCCTCTCTACAAAATCATGATCCATTAATATTTTCAAAAGTACTGCATTCTATGATCAAAAAAGTGCAAAAATTACCAAACAGTAATGATAGACTATTAGAGATATATTTCAAATCTGGAATCCATATTATGTTTTGACCACACAAGTGCAAGAAGAACCAAAAGCAATGATATGCTAGAACATACTGGAGATGAATTTGAAATCTGAAATAATCTTTATAAGATATATTTATTCATTAAGTGCAATTAGTTCAATTCAAAGATGTTGCTCATTTCCGCAATACATATCTTCAAAACCAGGACAATCTGGAATAATGAGGGTTGGGTTGAAATTGTTCTTAAAATTTCTAGTAAAGTTGTGTATCTTAATTTTCATTTTGTAAATTATTCATAAAATGATCTAAAATGTAAACAGTAAAAAGTGTCAACTAGGGCTGGGGATTTAGCTCAACTGGTAAAGTGCTTGCTTTGTATGCACAAGGCTCTGGGTTCAATCCCCAGACCAATCCAAAAAAAAAAAAAAATCGTCCACTAGACTCACATGGTAAAATAATGACAACCAACTTTTCCAGTTAAGTGAGGATTAAAAAGCATCACGGATTGTTCATACATGGTGTCAAGGAACACACTTTGATAAAGTTCTTTAAACAGTCTTCAAGAGCATTGTTTCTCAAACTCAACTAATCACCAGATCAGAATTACCTGGGGCACCAGTTAAAAATAGTTCACTGGGCTGACACAGATTTCATGAAAGGTCTTTGAAAGTGTTCTTTTTAATAAATATCCAGGGAGAATTTGATGATAAGCCATTGAAAAATGTAGCAATATAAAGTCTACTCCAAGTAGAATAATTTTTTCTTGCCAATGAATTTATTATATTTCTCTCTTATTGAAACAGCAAAAAAAACAAAAGTCTGACAACACTCTGACAGCAAGGCTTTGAGAAACTACACATTACTAGTAGGAGTGTAAACTAGCACAATTTAGGTACAAAGTGAGATTGCAGTATCTACCAAAATTATAAATTAAAATACTCTTTGACCCAGCAACATTACTTCAGATCTTAAGTCTACAAATACACTTTTTTAATAGCAGCATTACAAATATATTTTTGCAGAGAAAGAAACATGAAAATTTTACTCACTGCTCCACTGACTATAACAGCAAAAGATTTAAAAGTTCTACATATTGATATTAAAAGAGCTCCAAAATATTCTCACCAACTCAAAAAATAAAAGCACTGTAGAGCAACATAAAAAATATGATAACATTTGTGTTAAAGGGAAGGATGGAAATATATTTATACATCTGTCTGGACAGATATAAAATGTCCTTGAATGGGCACCTAGGAAGCTTAAAACAGTTGGCTGCTTACCAAAAGGAATATAGTTGGCTAGAAGACACAAAGGAAGGTTTTATAATGTATCTAGCAGATGGAAGATTATTTACCATATGCATTTATTATCGCTTAAATTTTGAACTTACTGCCTCAAAAACTACATTTCCAAAAAGCACTGGCAACACTTGGAAAGAAATTAATAAAAGCCAATATAACTATTACTAGACATAGAAAGTATTTTAAAGTTGTTAGGGGAGTCTTTTTAGAAATCTCTTGGCATTTACTACTTCATAGTGGAGTGACTACCAAGCCTTTTAAATCATTCCACTTATTTTAATTGTGGCAGAGACCAATTAATCTATAATATTTAGTTACCCTTAAAGGCACAAAAATTTATAGACCTTAGTTGGTAACAGAAAAGTTGAAAAAACATCTTTTACAGTTGCCCTCAAGGTCAAATGGGAAAACAATGAACAAATTCCAGTTTTAACCGATCACGTTTACATTTAAAACTCAAGATAATTTATAAGGCCTGCAGCTGTTGTCAAAGTAACTTTCGTTTTTAAACAATTGTTCTCTCTTAAACATGTGGATAAGAATTTGGTAACGCAAGTGTACTTTCTAAATAATGAACAGAATGGGGGGAGGGAACAGTACATGTGTATGCAGATAATCTACATAGACTATAAATCCTAGAAATGCCTTTCGATAATTGACATATTAGAATATTCTATGATTTAATAATTTTGTTTTGATGAAACTGAAAACTTTCCATATCCATATGCCTTCACTTCCCCATTATTAGGAGGAAAATCCTGACGTGAAAGCTCTGAGTCACCAGATCTCAAGGGATATTTCCTTGTGAACACACCCTACTGGAACAACGTTTCTCCCTTGGCTCCAACTTCTCCATAAATAAGCGGACTGCAAACAACCTCTCCCCCTCCCCCTTCAAAAGTCGAGGCTTCACCCACTAAATAAACACCTCCTTCCTCCTCCTTTCTCCTTCCAAATCCCGGACATTCCGCGTTAGCCGCGGAGGAAGGTGATTACCGACAGCCAGAGGAATGCGGATCACAGAGGTACACCGTGGCCAGCAGCTCTTTTTCTACCAACCTCTGGAGATATTATGCAGGAGGGACAAGGAGGACGGAGAGACCCGTCCCAGAGGAGTCACGGGGCTGAGGCTGGGACTGCTGACTTCGCCCCAGGCTGGGCCTCGAGGTTGTCCGCCCACCCACCCACCGCCAGCCCGATGCGGGACCCCACCGGCATGCAGAGCTGCCACTCGGGAAAACTTCCCCCCAGGTCCGGCTGGGCGCGGGGAGGGCCGCGGAACCCCCCGAGGAGGGGCGTCGCGGCCACCGCCAGGGCCATCCGAATACCGTTGTGACCTGTACGTTCTCCGTTAAGTATCTCGGGACCCTGGCTGGGGTCCCCAAACCTCCGCGCCCTGTCCCTACGCCCGGGACTTACAACGGACGTACCTCCTTTCGGTCAGAGCAGCTCACCTAGGACACAAGCACCCACTCGCCGCCGCCTCGAGTCACTGGCACCGACTTCCGAGACCCGGGGGAAGGAGAGCCGCGAGCGCCCGCGACCGCCCGCAAGGAGCGTCACGGCACCGCCCCCGCCTTCCGCCCGCGCAGGCGCGCGGCGCCTGGGCGCTCCCGTCCCCATGGTAACTAGCGGCGAGGAAGTGGCGGGGCGCCGGGTCCTAGCTGCGGCCCCAGGGTCTGGGTCTCCAGTCTACTCGCGGCGTGTTGTACCCGACGCGGCGCTGCTTTTCGGTTACGCTCAGGACTTTCTCTGCCTCCCGATGGTTGGTGCCCTAGGACCGCATGTCTCTGACTCCTTGTTCTATTTCCGCTTGTGATGACAGTTCCCGTCACCTTCAACACAAAGAGAACCCTCTTGCTTCCCCTCGGAGGTTTCCTCACCAGCCTTTGCTTTCCACCCCTACTGTCCTATCACTGTCCTCTTGCTTGAATTCACCCGAAGCTCAGAAACATCCCGCTATCTTTTCTCAGTTTCTGTCCTTTTTTTCTCCTACAATTTTTTTCCTTTGGCTTTTATTACTCTTTGTTCTTTGAGCTAATGCTCATTGCCTGTTGAGGGTTTTGTGTGGTGGTGTGCAAAATTAATAGCTGTATCCTAATATAAAAACATAAGAACTATGATTTCTTGAATGTTAATTATGTGCCAGAAATTGTAAGAACTAGTCTTTAATTTATAAGATAGATACAATGTACCATTACAAAGAAACTGAATATTTACTTATCATGGAATACTGTAGTGTCCTTGAGAAAAGAGCATTAACATACAAACAATTTATTTCTAGCTAAATTGTTTAGTATCACCAGAACCTATTCTGTGGTAAGACTAGTAAAAATCTGAGCATAAAAGACAAGGCAGATAAAAACCCTTGGGGAAATCATGCCTTAGCTAATGAAATAAACATTTAAAAACAATTACACAATAGCAGGGCATGATGGTGCCTGCCTGTAATCCCAGTGACTGGAGACTAAGGTAGGAGGATTGCCAGTTGGAGGCCAGCCTCAGCAACTTAGCAAGGCCCTGTCTCAAAATTTCTAAAAAAAAAAAAAAAAATTTAAAGGATGAGGTTGTAAAGTACCCCTGGGTTCAATCCCCAGAACAAAATATATATAAAAGAGTAGACTGAAAAGGAAGAAATAAAACTTTGTTCTCAGATAACGTAATTGTCTATGTAGAAAATTCTTGAGAATTGGCAAAGTAATAAAACAAGTAAACAATTATGGCAAAGTTGTAGAGGACAAGGTTGACAACAAAAGTCAATTGTTTAGTTTTTTGTTTTTGTTTTGTTTTTGTACTAGGGATTGAAACCCCTGGGGTGTTTTACCACTGAGCTACACCTCCAGCACTTTCTCATTTAGGTACTCCCTAGATTGCTGAGGTTGGCCTCGAACTTGCCATCCTTCTGCTTCAGCCTCTTGAGTCACAGGGATTACAGGCATGAACCACCACACCTGGCAAATGTTTTCTTATTTACTGGAGATGGACAATTGGAAATTGGAATTAAAAACAATTCCAATTACCTTAGCACCAAAATAAAATGAAATACTTAGCTATAAATCTAATAAAATGTACATAAAATCTATGCAAAGAAAAGTACAAAGTTCTGAAAAAAATTTAAATCTAAATAAATTGAAAGATATTTCATGTTCATGGATAGGAAGACTGAATTTTGTTAAGATTTCAGTTCTTCCCAACTTGATCTATAGATTTGACACAATCTTAGTCAATACGCCAACAAATCATTTTACAGCTATCAACAAAGTGATTCTAAAGTTTATAGGGAAAAAATGAAAGAACCATAGAGCCAACACAATGCCAAAAAAGAGAAAGCATGAAACCTGACAGTACTTTTTTAGTTTGGCTGCTATAACAAATTACCAAGGACTAGATGGCTTATAAAAATAAAGATATATAGATGTATGTATCTTACAGTTCTGGAAGCTGGGAAGTTCAAGATCCTTGTACTTGAGGATCTGGGGTCTGATGAGAGTCCACTTCCTGGTTTGAAGATAGCAACCTTGCATTGTATCCTCACGTGGCTGAGAACAGGGAAAGAGATAGTATGTTCTCTATTGTCTATTCCTTAAGAATATTAAGAAATTTACTTTGGGAAAATATCCTACAGATACATTTATCACATAAAATTTTTATTTTTAAATGGAAATAGTTTAAAAGTATGAAATGTGTTGAATCTGTATTAAAATAACTTCAGATAAAAAGAAGTTCAATATCATAAACATTAGGTAATTGCAAATTAAAATAATGAGAGCATACTACACACTGATTACTATGGTTCAAATCCAAAACAATGACAACACCAAGTGCCAACTAGGGTGTGGAGCAGCAAAAACTCATTCATTGCTGGTTGGAATGCAAAATGGCCTGGGCACTTTGGAAGTTTCTTACAAAACTAAATGTAGTTTTGTCATCTGAATCATTAATCGTGTTACTGGGCATTTATTCAAATTAGTTGATAAGTTATATCCACACAAAGACTGTGCATAAATATTTATAGCAGCAATAAAGCTGTTATATGAATAAACGTAATTGCCAAATAATTGGAAACAATCAAGATGTCCTTCAATAGGCGAATGGAATAACAAACTGTAGTACATCCACACAATGGAGTCAGAAATAATAATGTCTTTAAAAGACACAAAAAGATGTAAGAAAATCCTACATGCATTTTACCAACTGAAAGAAGCCAATCTGGCTACATGCTGTATGATTCCAACAATATGAATTCCAGAAAGTACAAAATTATGATGAAGTAAAAAGATCAGCGGTTGTCAGGAGCTTGCAGGTGGTGGAAAGGAATAAGTAAGTGACACATGAGGATTTTTGGCTATTCTGTATGATACTATAATGGTAGATACATGACATTATGCATTTGTCAAAACCAAAGGATACTGCGGTGAATATATATATATATATACACATGTGTGTGTGTATATGTGTTTATATACATATGTGTGTGTGTGTGTATGTGTCTTTGTCCCCAGCTTCTAGCACAGACCTTTCAAAAACGATTGGAGTTTCCTGAGCGATAAGAATGCTATGTGAATGAGCTTATTCATGGCAGGCAATTGAGGTAGAGGAGCTCTAGAAAGCATCATGGTGGAAGCCAGTCACCAGAAAAAAGTATGTGATTAGGGCTAAAACTCTTAGCACCATCGCCTGACCTCTGGAAGGGGACATCCCTGAGTTGGAGTTTATGTACTTGGGAAATGATTTAATCAATCATGCCCCTCTAAGGAAACCCCACATAAAAAAATTCTGGATGCCAAGACTCGAAGAAGCTTCCTGGTTAGTGGATATAACAGTATATATAGAGAGTGGTGGAACTTTTCAGACTGTAGTGGCACCCCCCTCCTCCACAGAAAATCTTCATTAAGCTTTTCTGTTAGGTCAGATCAGGGTGCAGGATGTCCAATTAGAGGGACCGCTCAGGGCAGCTGCGGGAGCTGCCAACCAGACGCTGACGTCACCAGTAGACACGCCTCCTGTCAGTCAGCTGGTTTTCCTGACCTATCCAGGAAGGACTCTGGCCTTCTCTTCCTGCCCCCAAGCCCTCCCCTTCCTGACCGGGCCTTTTGAAATTATCTACACACTGAAGCCCCAGCGCCATTTCTCCCAGACACACTCTGATGGACGGGAGAATTCGTCCTGAGAGCGTAGATTCCAATAAAGCCTTGCCCAGCGGCTTTAATTCATCTCCTTCTGGTCATCTAGTCTTTACGTTTTCCAGAAATCTTTACCAAAATTGATCTTAGGACTATCAGCAAAAGAGTCTCTACAAAAGAGTTCAATGTAGTTAAACTTCCTGTTTCCTTTTGCTCTATCTTACTTGGCCACTGGCCTGAAGGAGATCAACACTCCAGGTGCTGAACACCCCTTTTCTAGTTTTTCACAAACATGGACTATCTAGTATAGTAATAATATAATAGTTTGTAGAAGAGTGTTTGCAAATAGAAAGTGTAATAAGAAAGACAGATCCTTTAACAAGGCCTCTGGCCTTGAACCTGAGCTTCACAGACATGTTTACATTTCAAAGATAAGTGAAGATGTTCCTAATTGGACTCCGTGGTAACAACTGGCAGGAGGAGGAAAGAAAAGGGAGAAGAAGCTCTCCTCTTCTCAGGAGCTGTCCTTGGAGGGTTAACTTGCCCAGAAGAATAAAAGAAAAAGCTACTTTTGTGTGAATTTCTGCAGACTGTGAACTTCTGAGCCCCTGCTCTTACATACTGGGTATAAAGTTCTGAAACTGCCTGAACGTGGGGTTCAGGAGGATTAATTGATTACAGTGAAAGCTCTGCCCTCTGGACCTGGCTACAGCCAAATAAAACCATTTCCTACTTTCTTCGGTGCCTTGCCTCATCTGTCCCTACAACAAGACCATTGCCTAGGTACCTCTTCATCTGTTTGTTTCCTTTACAATAAAATTGTAATCATATGTATGTGCTTTCAATGGTTTCAGTGAGTCATTCAAGCTAATTGTTGAACTTGAAAATGGGGATTGTGGGAACCTTCAGATATGTAGCCACATTGGACTGCAGTTTAGGCAGCATGAGGACCCTCCCTTGAAGCTGGAAGAGAGGGCAGTTTTGTGAGAGACCTTGTCCTTTACCTTGTGGGATTTGATGTGAACTCTTGGTAGTCAGTGTCAGGACTAAATTGAATTCTAGGACACTCAGTTGGTGTCAGAGAGTTGTTCATAGAAGAGAACACACTGTATAACACAAAGAGTAAATTCTGATGTAAACTATGAGCTTTAGTAAATATTATATAAATATTGGTTCATCAATTATAACACATGTACCTCATTAATATATGCTTATAATAGGAGAAGTCATGCGTTGAGTATGGGGAGTGTAGGGAAACTCATCGTACTATATGGTCAATTTTTCTGTAAATCTAAAACTAGGTCTCCAACAAAATTGTCCTCACTTCCAGCTGCAAGTGGCATCCTCATGCTGCCCACACTGTGGTCCAACTTGGCTATAAGTTTGAAGGTTCCCAAAATCTCCCTTCAAGTTCAACCTAAAACTATTCTAAAAAGTAAAGATAATAAACATTTAAAAGAAGTAATTAGACGGGGCCTGGTAGGGAAATGCCTGTAATCCCAGTGGCTCCAGAGGCTGGGGCAAGCAGATCCCAAGTTCCAGGCCAGCCTCAGCAATTTAGTAAGACCCTAGGCAACTTATTGAGACCCTGTCTCAAAATTAAAAAATGGAAAGTGTTGGGGATATAGCTCAGTGGTAAAGCATCCTTAGGTTTACTCCCGAGTGCCATAAGAAATCAGAATAAAAAGGAACTAAAAGAAGATGAAGTAATTACACAAAGCAGTGGATATTTGAATTAAAGGTTAAAGTCCAAAGCAGAAGACTCCACCTGCTAAGCCTCCAGTGAGTCTTCTCTTGCTTGGGCTATAAGAATAGCATAGAAATGGAAAAGGAACCACTATGAAAGTGGGGAGATCACAGGTGAGACAGAAAGCCAGAGAGGGAATCAGAGGCTTGCTTTTTTATATCATCTTGCTCTTGCAAGAACTCATGAATTCTGCAAAACTAATATTAATATCTTCTGATGGCAGTGTCATCAATGACCTAACCACCTTCCCTCAGCAGTCTCTTTTTAAAGGTTCTACTGTAACCAAAAGCTCAGTTCCTGCCCCCAATGCCAATCAATGCCAATTTAATAATGAGGACACAGTTTTGAAAAAAAGGAAAAAGAAAGTTTATTGCTTTGCTAGCAAAGGAGAAACACAGGGGACTCCTGTCCCAAAGGCTGTGACTCTTCTGATCAGGAGGGACAGGGGATTTTAAAGGGACTTCAAGGGTTACATTCCAGGTGTGC
>PVHX01009619.1:0-75137 GCA_004024805.1 Geosciurus inauris | reverse complement strand
TTGGTACTGGAGATTGAACTCAGGGGCACTCAACCACTGAGCCACATCCCCAGCCCTATTTTGTGTTTTACATAGAGACAAGGTCTCACTGAGTTGCTTAGCACCTCGCTGTTGCTGAGGCTGGCTTTGAACTCGCGATTCTCCTGTCTCAGCCTCCCTAAGTGCTGGGATTACAGGCTTGAGCCACCGCGCCCGGCTATGAGCCACCGCGCCCGGCTTGAGCCACCGCGCCCGGCTACACTGTGCCCATCTTATTTATTTATTTTTAAAGAAAACCTGGGTTTTCTGGGTGGGTATCCTTCTTCTGAAGTATGACACCAAAAAGCACAATTCAGGGCTGTGGGTATAGCTCAGGGGTAGAACATGAGCTAGATTCAGTCCCCCCAGTACTGCACACAAAAAGAACAACTTACAAATACTCAACTGGGTGAATTTTTCCCAAATGTACATACCTGTTATCACCAGCACCAGGAAGCTCCTTGCTGACTAGACACAACAAAAACCCTGGGGGACTACTTTCTTGGGGTAGCCTTTCTTTCTTTCTTTGCATGTTTCTTACTAATATTTCAGCAAATACAAAGTAAAAACAAGACTCCGTTACCCCCAAGGCAATGACCAGAACTCACCTGTTTTTGATGGGGCCTCGAAAGGAGGGGTCATATTTGGCTGGTTTCCCTGAGGGGCACAGAGAAGAGTGTGGAGAATGAGGCCCTGAGGGGGCTTCTCCATAGTCTGCTCCTCTGGAGTCCCTCCTGGCCCCAGGATCCTGTCCAGGGCAGGACTGGCAGGAGGGGAAAGCTAGGGAGCAGGGATGTGATTCCACGCCTGGTCAGCAGCTCAACTGCTCACTTTGAACTCCACCCAGGCAACAGGGGAAGAGAGGGGGCCTTTATGTGTTTCCAGCCCAAGGCCTACCCTTCAAGGATGCCTGCGTGGGAAATAGCCTTGGTCCTGTGGTCCTGTTTCTCTTGAGGCTCTCTCTAGCTAGGAGCTGGGACACTGTGTCTCAGGGGCTCTCAGTCTCCATCTTTATCCTTCTTCTCTCTCTACACCCAGCTTTGAACTGGGTTTTTTTCTTCCCAGATCCAGAGCCTCTCAGAGAAGTGTCACAGCCCCTTATCACGGCCCACCCCAGAACCAAGGCCTATCTTCACCCTCTGACCCGAAGCTGTGGGCAAAGAAATCTGAGACAAGGGTGTCAACCAGTGCAGGGCCTGGAGAGGGAAAAAGAGGACCGCTGTAGATGCCCACTTCAAAGGGATCTCAGTCCTCAGGCAGCCACCACCAAGCTCTGGGTGCCAGTCAGGGTGACACCTGAGCTGACTGGCTGTTGAGATTGTGGCCACGTCCAGTTCCTGGTCCTCCCTGAGTACACACAGGGAGGAGGTGGGGCCAGGCAGCCAGGGTCTCACTGTGGGCACCAGGAGGGAGGGCAGAAGGCTGGGCCAGAGTCTGGGAAGGGGTGGGATCCACTTTCCCCAGGTGCTCTGGACTCTGTCCCACCTTGGCTAATGGGTGTGAGGTCAATGATTGACCCAAAGCTGCTCCAGGAAGTTTTCTGGGGAGTGTCCTGGGCCCCTTCCCCTCTCCCTCTCTAGGGAACACCTGGAGGAGGGCTCTCCCTCAGGGTTGTCTCTCCTCCAGATCTAGGGGATCTCTGCAGGCAGGCTACAGACCTCACTGCTCACAGGAATCCTGGAGGCTGACCCCCAGCTCCCTTCCCTCAGGACCCCTGGGAGACTCCTAGTCCTTTTTCCTCACAGATTCTGGAAGCAAGCTCTTTGCTCCTTCTCTCCTTGAGTCTCACTCTTCACAGGAATCCCAGAGGGTCCTGGTCCTATTCCTCAAAGTACCCCAGACAGGCTCCCGCTCCTTAGTCCCGAGACCCCAAGGCAGGCCCAGTGCTGTCTCCACCAAGATCCTTAGCCCCAACTACTCACAGGGATCCCAGAAGCCACTCCTCTTGCCACTCCTTGCAGAGACCTGCTAGCAGACCCCAGCCCACTCAACAACCCATGCTCCCACTCCTCATAGAGACTGCCTGGCAGGCCTTGGCGCCTTTCCGCTTCAGAGACCCAGAGTCCACACTGACTCCTGGACTCTTCCTCACAGAGGCTCCAGCCTCACCCGCAGGCTCTAAAGCACATGACACCCCCAGTTCCTGCACCCTGAGCCCTATTGTCCTGCTCAGGACCCCAACCATGCCACTTTCTATCTAGGTTTTGTTTGCCAGGACCCCTACCCTCAAGACCCCAAGTGCAGGCCTAAAATCCTGCCTCCTCCTCCCAGGGACACCAGCCTCACTCCTCATGTACACCCAGACCCCAGCTTCACTCCACAAATGCTTCCCAGCAATGGCTTCCAGGCCCTGAGCCCCATCCTCCTCCTAGGACGCTGATTCTACCTCCTTCCATCTGCTCCTGTTTCCAGGGCTCATTCCTCAGGGACCCAGGACTCTCTTTAGTTCCTCTCCCTGGAGCCGGTGTCAGCCACCATGCCTTGCTAGTTTTCTTCCTTCCAGAGCCCCTGCCTCTCCCCTCAGCCTCACCATAGGCCTCGTCCTCATCCTGCTTTCCTCCCATGGCTCAGTCTCCGGAGTGATTGCAGCCCAGGAGACCTAGCGTCTCACCTGCCGCCTGCCCCGCCCTCCCACACGTCACAGCCCCACCCCCGCCTGTGGTCCCTGACACACACTAGTTCCTCCTTCTGAATCCACAACTCCATGACCAACAGGGCCAGGACATGCTCGAGCCTCAAACTAGAGGATCAGGGGCTGCCTGCTGAGTGCCAAGGCCCAGAGCGGGAAGGAACTGGCACGCACCAGTAAGAACTCTCATAATTTTGCAAAAGTACCTCAAACTGTGGTATACCTGGGCCCACACCCTCCCAAGGATTAAATGTTAAGAACTGCCTTTAAACCGGCGCGGTGGCACAAGCCTGTAATCCCAGCACTTAGGGAGGCTGAGACAGGAGAATCTGAGTTCAAAGCCAGCCTCAGCAATGGCGAGGCGCTAAGCAACTCAGTGAGACCCTGTCTCTACATAAAACACAAAATAGGGCTGGGGATGTGGCTCAGTGGTCGAGTACCCGAGTTTAATCTCCAGTACCACAAAAAAAAAAAAAAAAAAGAAAGAACTACCTTTATTTAAGCCGGACTAGACCAGTTGTTCCTCCAGTCCCCACCCTGCTCCTCCCCCGTCCAGCCTGCTTTTCACCCTGCTCTGCCCCCTGGACCCACCATCCTTTTGGCTGAGTGCTTCAGCTCCCCACAACAATCACTCAGTTTATTACCAAACCCAAAGTTTATTGAGAACAAAAAAACCCAGTGGGCATAGAGGCCAGATTTCAGTTCATCAAACTTCAGCTGAGGGTGGGAAATGGGGGTGGCCAGCCCTGAAGTCATGCTCCCAGGGAGGAACCAGCTCTGGGAGAGGGGCTGTCAGACCTCCAGGGCCTGGCTGGAGTCGCTGGTTGAGGAATGTGTGAAGGGTAGTGGGCAAGGAAGGTGGCAGTGCCCCAGGTTTGGGCTGTGAGCAGCAGGTGGCAGAAGCAGCTGCTGAGCTGATGGCCGCTGGGGCAATGGAGAGACAAGGTATGGTCCGTTCTCAGGTGTTGACAGGGGGCAGGGAGCCAAGCTCGGGCAGCAGCTCAGGGTGGGGGTCCAGGCGGGCCAGGCGGCTCTGCTCCAGGGCGATGGCCTCAGCTGAGTGCTTACACTTCTCAGAGCCACACTGGCAGGTGAAATATTTGCTTTTGATGTCCCAGAAGCGGTCACCATAATCAAACCTGTCAGAAGAGCACAGGTGCTTGTAGAACCTGGACTCAGGCACCCAGAGCCTTACCCCAAAGACTCTGAAGATGCCACTTCCCATGAAGGACGTGGTTCCCCAGCCCCATCTTTTCCAGATGCATTCTAAACCTTTTTAAGCTCTATGAACTTGCAGCTTCAGCATCATTTTGGAACTGGTTAGAAATGCAGGCCCCTGGGCCCCCTCCCAAGTCTAGTGAATGAGAATCTTACTGATGCTCAGGACAGTTCTTTTTTTTTTGTTACTGGGGATTCAACTCAGGGGCACTTGACCACTGAGCCACATTTTCAGCTCTATTTTTGTATTTTATTTAGAGACAGGCTCTCACTGAGTTGTTTAGGTTGTTATAGTTGTTTAGCTATATCCCCAGCCCTTCAGGACAGTTTTTTTTTTGTTTTTTGTTTTTGGTACTGGGGATTGAACTCAGGGGCACTCAACTACTGAGCCACATCCCCAGCCCTATTTTGTGTTTTTTGTAGAGACAGGGTCTCACTGAGTTGCTTAGCACCTCGCTGTTGCTGAGGTTGGCTTTGAACTCATGATTCTCCTGTCTCAGCCTCCCTAAGTGCTGGGATTACAGGCTTGAGCCACTGCGCCCGGCTTCAGGACAGTTTTAACAAGCCCTCCAGTGCTAGGCACAGTGGTGCACACCTGTAATCCCAGCAGCTCAGGAGGCTGAGGCAGGAGGATGGAAAGTTCAAAGTCTTGAACCCTCAGCAATTTAGCGAGGCCCTAAGCAACTTAGTAAGACTCTGTCTCAAAATGAAAAATAAAAGGCGGGCGCGGTGGCACATGCCTGTAATTCCAGCACTTTGGGAGGCTGACAGGAGAATCGCGAGTTCAAAGCCAGCCTCAGCAACAGTGAGGCGCTAAGCAACTCAGTGAGATCCTCTCTCTACATAAAACACAAAACAGGGCTGGGGAAGCGGCTCCGTGGTTGAGTACTCCTGAGTTTAATCCTCAGTTCCGAAAGAAAAAAATAAAAATAAAAAAGGGTTGGCAATGTGGCTCATAGGTTAAGCTCAGGGTTCAATCCCTGGTACCAAACAAACAACAAACAAAAAACACACAAGCAAGCCCCCCAGGGAACACTTTCTATGATGAAGTCTGAGAAGCTCCCTTCCATCCCTGACTGCTCCACCCCATTCCTGGCAGAGCCCAGGGACGCCTCACCCTAGTTCCTCCCCAGTCCGGATGTCTCGGGAACTGAAGAAGGCAATGCGTGGAAATCGCAGGTCTTGGTGCAGCATGAAGACTCGGACAGGGATGATGTTGGGGTCACACAGGTGGTTGATAAAGCGGCTGATATTGCCATAGTAACGGGCATCAATGCAATATACCTCTCCATCCTGAAGGGAGGAACATCATTCTTCATATCCACACCCATCCTGCCTGGTCATCTCCTCCACACTGACCATCCAGACCTTCCTCCCCAGGTTTCCACCTGCTGACTTGCTAGGGGGCTCCAGAAACCTAGCCTAGGAGCAGGGTGTCAGAAGCTGCCTGCCTACCTTGTTGTCTAAATCGAAGAGGTAAGAATCATCTTCTCTCACATCAGCCTCAGCATCAGAGATCAGTTCCCCAACGTACCTATTGCACAGGAAACAGTGATTCTAAAGGTGAGCAGGGGTTATTGAGACAGCTGCAGGCTCGTCTCTCTTTACAACCCTACAGAATCTCTTCCTTTATTCCTCAGCTGCCTCATCACTATCTTTGGACCTCACAGATCAACACCACCCCAGCAGTGGGTAACCCAAGGCAAAGCAGGCACAGAGGGGAGCACACATCATCCAGGAGGGCTAGTAAGCAGTCCCTGGTTCTGGAGTGGGTGTTAGGAAGAGGAAGGGGGTATATAGGCATGTGAGGGTAAAACCCAGGACACAATCCGGCCAGCTGGGACTCCCCCTGGACAGCTGGAACAGGCAGGACTGGCAGGTAGGAGGGAAAGCCCAGAAGCCAGTGGGTCCCAGGAGACCTGGAGAAGCAGTGATGGGAGGTGAAAGAAGAGGGGCTAGAGCCTGGGGAGTGCAGAGACAGAGCTGGGCCTCTGTGGCTAAGGGGGTTAGCACCCAGGGGCAGCTGGCTCAGATGGGGAAGTTTGCTTGGGTTTTGACACTGGGAGGTTTGGGCAGGTAGTGGGAAATGCAGGGCTGTGTGACAAGAGGGATTGGGCTGCAGGAAAAGAAGGAGCAATGAGGAACTCTGGGAGTGGCTTGTGGGTGAGAATGCCCACATGAGGACAGCAGGAACAAGAGGAAGTGGTAGACAGCAATTTTGGATGGGCTGGGCAGAGGTGAGGGCAGCATCATGGGATCAGGTAGTCTATTAGGAATGAGCAGGTGCCAGAACAAGGACTGAGACGCACGGTGGGGGTATGAGTGCAGCAGAGTGACTGCGAGGCAGGGGCACTAGAGGGTGAGGGCAAGGGCAGATTTTGGCAGGGACAAGCGGTGAGCAGATGGTTGGGGAGCATGGTCCAGAAGGAAGGGGCTACTTGTTTGAGAAGTTGAGAGAAGACATGATGGAAAGAAAATGGTTCCTTGAATAGGTAAACAAGGGATCGCCCCACCTGGTAAGTCTGAAGGCCAGGGGATAGGGAGCCAGTGGGTAGAGGGCAGAGAAAGCCAGGCGCGGTGGCGCACGCCTGTAATCCCAGCACTTAGGGAGGCTGAGACAGGAGAATCGCGAGTTCAAAGCCAGCCTCAGCAACAGCGAGGCACTAAGCAACTCAGTGAGACCCTGTCTCTACATAAAACACAGAATAGGGCTGGGATGTGGCTTAGTAGTTGAGTACCTCTGAGTTCAATCCCTGGTACCAAAAAAAAAGAAGTCATGGATGGAGATGAACAGATTCCTAAGTAGGTGGCAGGTAGCTGTTACCACTTCCATTTTACAGACAAGAAAATTAAGGCTCAGAGAGGTTAAGTAACTTGCAGCAGCAGGGCAGGGAGAAGGTGTGTGAGGTTTGGAAATACACTGAGGTGAAGGAAGGGAAAAGAGAATAGGGATGGATGGCCCTGCAGTGTGGGCACAGGGGAGGCAGGCTCAGGCCTTAGCTGTAGGGCAGAGGGCAGAGATGGCTGGCTGAAATGGGCAGAAGAGATGTGATCCATCAGGGAGGAGGGCAGAGGGAGGCTTGGAGTCAGAAGAGACTGTGCCCCCACAGGTGCCAAGCTACCCCCAGTTGACTCACTCGCAGATGAAGGTCCCCTGGGGGATGGTCTGCAGGGCGCGGACCCCCCAGCCCATCTTGGCTGTTCGGTAGAGCTGCAGTCGTACCCTAGGGGTGGGAGAGAGGGAGATACTAGGTGCAAGGACCTGGAAAAGCCCCAGGAGAGGAGATGGGGCAGTGAGTGGTAGGTGAGACAGGGTGATGGGGGTAGCGGGGGCAGCAGGGGCAGGGGTCTTACTTGATGCCGCTCTGCACCACTCGGTTCTTGCAGTTTCTCCAGCAGGAGCAGGCTTGGTTACACTCAAAGATCAGGGGGGGCTCGATCTTGTTAAATTCCTGGAGCAACCGCCCGTCCTGGGGTGCAGAGCCGAGGTGAGGATGGTGGTTTTTATGTGGGGCCCATCTCAGCTGCCCAAGACCCCCAGGACTACATAGAAAAACTCACTGCTGATCTCAACCCAGACACGGGGAGGATGGGATGTGTGGGGGAGGCCATAGCAGTGCTGAGATCAGAGACCAGGAAACACAGGCATCACCCTTGATTTGCATATGCCTGGGGAGAGGCCCAGCTCTGCCTTGGCAGTGTCCCAGGAATCCTAGCCTTTCCCTGCCCTCTCTGTCACTTCCCATACAGGGCAGTTGAGGAACAAGGACACAGGGAATTGGTGCTATCAGCCAGCTCCTCTGAAACAGTGGTGAAAGTCTGTGTCCACGCGAGGGGCATGTACCTTGTCATACCAGCAGCGGATGCTGAGCTGGCCGCACAGGCAGTTGGAGCTGGAGCAGTCGTCCACACACGTGCAGTGCTGGTGCGGGGGGCAGAGGGTCAACTTAACCCCAGACTGGCAATGGCCCAGCTCCCAGTGCTGCCTGCACCCCAGCACTGTTCTTTCTCTGGGGCCCCATGTTTTAGGACGGTGGTTGGTGATGGTCCCAGGGTGAGGGAAAATTAAGATATTACTGATAGGGGTGTCCCCAAGGCCACCATGAAATCATATTTATGATACTTTCATGTGATCTAGAAAAGGATCCCATCCCCTGGGTCACCATACCAAGCCTCCTTTCAGCCCCCACTTTTCCTTGGCTGGGTGCTCTGTTGGCCTACAACGTGTCCAACTGTACTCGGTGGCTCTAGTGGCTCTGGTGGCTCTGTGGTGGACCCAGGGCTCCCACTCACCTGCAGGTGGGTTATGTTGCGGTCGATATTCATGGTGGATGTCTCACAGTTCTCTGAGATATATTTATAATCCTCGGGGCAGGGCTCCCCATCCACACCATTGACACAGGGAATGGGCACATTCTCATAGCCCCGAGCCACATCCCTGCAGAAGTCGGGGAGATAGGGCTAGGGCCAAGGGTGAGGAGCTCCCCTAGATGAAAGAGGGCTGGAGAGGTTCCTTATGCATGGGAAAGGGGAGGTTCTGGGGGTTCATCAGGGGAGTAAGGATGCCAGATATAATGCAAGATACCCAGTTAAACTAAGATTTCAGATTAATAAAAATAACACTTTAATATAATTTTGTCCCAAATACTACATGGCACATTCTTTTGTTTTTTGGATACCAAGGATTGAACACAGGGGCACTTAACCACTGAGCCACATCACCAGACCTTTTGGCTATTTTATTTGGATACAGAGTCTCACTGAGTTGCTTAGGGCTTCGCCAAGTTGCAGAGCTGAGGCTGGCTTTGAATTCGTGATCCTCTTGCCTCAGCCTCCTAAACCACTGAGATTACAGGTGTGTGCTACCAAGCCCAGCTGTACACGGGACATTCTCATGCTAAAAATAGAAAGTATACTACCTGGATTATAGGAGCTGCCCAGCCCCCATCTGAAATTCTAATCCAACCGTGTGTTTTCTATTTTCATTTACTGTATTTGTCAACCCTAATGGGAGAGGGACTAGAGCAAATATGAGGGTCGATGGGGAACGAGGAGGATTTGGGGATGTTCTAAGGGTGCAATGGAGCCTGGGAGGGGACAGAGTGGTTGTTCAGGGTGTAGAGGGACTTAAGGCTTACCGGCAGATGATCTTCTCAGTGCGAATAGCTCGATTTCCCACTCCAAGTCGGAGCTTGCGGTTGAGCTGGAGTGCAAACCACACGTCAGAGCGCTCAGGGGTCAGGTCCCACGCTGTGTCCCCCTCCTTATTCCTCAGCTCAGGGTTGGCTCCACGTGACAGGAACAACCTGGGGAGGGGAACAGGAGCCATGAATGGAGTCCTGAGTTGTTGGAGGAGGGGCAAGGGTGTCAGGGGCCTGGGGTGGGCAGGGTTCTCACAGTACGCAGTCGTGGTAGCTCTCCCGAGCTGCGATATGCAGGGGTGTGTCCCCATGGTAGTTGACAGCATGGAGGTCACAGCGAGCATTCAGGAGAACCTCAGCGATGGCAGCACTACCAGTGAAGGAAGCCCAGTGCAGGCAGATGTTTTCCTCCTATGAAGGTGAAGGAAAGCATGTGTTTCAGGATTCAGCTGAATCCTGAATGCAGCTTCCATTTTGCTCAGTGGTCTGGGGCTGTCCCTGCTCCTGCCTTCTCCCAACCCTGACCAATTTCTTACATTATCAGTGAGGGTGACATCGGCACCTCGTGTCAGCAGCATGCGGATCACATCAATGTGCTTGTGTTCTGCGGCCCAGATGATAGGCGTCCACCCACCACTATCCTGTGGGTGGGAAGAAGTGAGGAGCTGGCCACTGGCCCTGCTCACCAGAGTGTATATGGTCAAGTACACAAACTAAAGGGCCAGTCTATGAATCCCAGCTCCACCCACAAGCTCGGAGAACACTGACAAGTCCCTTACCATGTGAGGGCCTCCTCCTCTACAGAATGGAATTAACAGTGCCTGTTGCCTAAGGCTGCAGAGAATTAAGTGATTTTTCTCCTAAAACACATTATTTCCAGCTGGCCGTGGTGGCGCATGCCTATAATCCCAGTGGCTTGGGAGGCTGAGGCAGGCGGATTACAAGTTGAAAGCCAGCCTTAGCAACTCAGCGTAGGCTCTAAGCAACTCAGTGAGACTCTATCTCTAAATAAAATGCAAGGGGGGAGGGAAAGGGGAATGGGTATAGTAAAGATGGTTGATTGAGATCGTCATTACTATCCTTGGTGCATGCACGAAGACACAAATGGTGACTACCTGGTTTGCAACCAGAGAAATGGAAAAATTGAGCTCTCTCTATATATTATGACTTGAAATGCATTTAAATAAATTATTTAAAAAAATGCAAAAAGGGCAGGGGATGTGGCTTGGTGGTTAAGCGTCCCCTGGGTTTAATTCTCGGTACCAAGCACCCCCGCCCCAAAACCCACCCACTCTCCAAAGTCTTAGAAGTTTTGAAAGCCGGGCGCGGTGGCTCACGCCTGTAATCCCAGCACTTAGGGAGGCTGAGACAGGAGAATCGCGAGTTCAAAGCCAGCCTCAGCAATGGCGAGGCACTAAGCAACTCAGTGAGACCCTGTCTCTACATAAAAAACACAAAAATAGGGCTGGGGATGTGGCTCAGTGGTCGAGTGCCCCTGAGTTCAATCCCCGGTACCAAAAAAAAAAAAAAAAAAAGAAGTTTTGACAGAGTTCAGTAGCAATAAACACCCCTAGGAACACAGATTGTAATAACTACAAAATATTTCCCATGTAAAGAAACCAGAGTTTTTTAGTGACATTGAGTCTGGGCAGGAAATGTGCTGAAAGACTAGAGTTCTCAAAGGCTATGGGCCACATCAAAGGATAAAGGAGCCTACTTAATAGGGCTTTTCCTGGACAATGCTGGAACATTCAGAGATGGACCCAGAGGGGCTGGGCAGGGTGTGCCGCTCAGGCTGCTGACCTGGGCATTGACGTCCACCTGTCCCGTGCTGAGCAACAGGCTGACCATCTCTAAGTTCCCAATTTTGGCTGCGTGGTGGAGACATGTGGAGCCGTCCTCCTCCTGAGGGAGACACGGGCAGATGAGTCCTCTGGCTGGCACCCTGAGCCCAACCCTGACTTCTGGGGGCTACTCCCTGCCGCTGCACCTTGCTGTAGACACAGCCACCACGCTGCACCATGTAGCGTGCCACCTCCAGGTGGTTGTTCACCACGGCCTCCATCAGTGGTGTCCGCTGCTGCTTGTCCACTGCGTTGATGTTGGCTCCAGCCTGCGAGGAGGGGCAGGAGGGCTGGCACCAGGCAGGGGTTGGGTAGGGGAAGGGGTCCAAGACCTGGTCAATGAGGCAGAGGGCTGGGCCCTGCTGACCTGCAGCAGCACATGGCAGATTTCCACGGAGCCTTTCTGGGCGGCTGCGTGCAGGGGTGTGCGCTTGCTCTGCTGGTCACTCTGGAAGTTGGGGTCCAGGTTGTCCACTGCATGGAGAGCCCGCCACACCAGGAGAGGGAGGGACAAGTGGTAAGCAAGCTAGGGGGCGATGGCACCTCCTTTAGGAAAGCTCCTCAAGGCCCTCTGCTGGGCATGCTGTGTTTGCCTCTATCTGAACACTTAGCAGAGAGCAAGGTGTTCTGTGAAACTGGCCCTGCCCCTTGGTACTGCTGCACAATGGGTAAGGTACTTTGCTTCTGTGCATCAGTACTGGGAAGGTTTGAGTTAACACATATAAACACACAAAAGAGTACCTAGTACCTATGTCCCCACTGTCCTGGGATATAGTTCGTCCCCTACCATGCTAAGTCCTTCAGGGTGAGGACTGAGCTTTGTGGCTGTCCTTCTGGCCTCGAGCCTAGGGCCTGGTATAAAGGTGGTGCTCAGTAAAGGCTTGCTGAGCAAAAAAGTGGCACACTCACATAGCATCAGGATCACCTTCTGCAACTCCCCCTGCTTCACTGACAGGTACAATTGCCGGGGGTGGAATCGGAGCTTCTTGCGCCTGCCAGGAGGAGGAGGGAGACAAGGTGCGCTGCTTAGAATTCAACATCAGCTGCAGCACCTGCTGCTCTAGCCCCTGCCCCGGCTGTCCTCAGAGTAACACCCACTCACCTTTCTGATTCCTGGATGACTAGAGCCTTCTCCAGGGCCTCACGGCCTGGCCCTGGTGGCAGTCCCACTGCCGAAAGGCAGCCCCCATTGGGCAGGGTCAGGGATGGCCCTGAGCTGTCGATGGTGTCAGCCAGGGGATCACAGGGCGGGCGTCGGGGCTCCCCATGCCCTCGCATCCGAGCACTGTGAGAAGAGGTTCTGCTGTCTGAAGGGCAGGAGGGTGGGGTAGGGAACAGGCAGAGGGAAGAGGGAGGCCAGTACCTGGGCTGGGAAGTATCAGCTCTTCCTGGGGCATCCTGGGCCAGGGGTGGGGGTGCAGGGGCTGCAGTGCCAGCTGGTGGGGTTCCCCCATCACCCCGGGGAATGGTCACCTCCTGGGCCTCAGAAGCGTCCTCCCCACAATGGGGACAGAAGACCATCCCATTGAGCTGGGACACACAGGCCTTATGGAAGCGGTGGGCCACACGGAAATCTGGGTGGCATTCTAGGAAGGTGCCCTGGGGCAGGCAGAGGACACAGTTAGGCTCTGAGAGCCCTCTCCCATGGGGCAGGCTGCCTGTCTGTACCACTGGTCACTCACCGCTGTACAGAAGTATCCGCAGCCTGGGCAGCAGTGGTGTTTGACCATGCGGGCACGGTGGGTCTCACAGAGCACCATTAGTGCCACACGACTGGATGGCCTCATGGTCTCCCGCTTGAGGATGGCAGCATTGCAGCCAGACAGCTGGGGGCAGCAAAGATGGGTGAGAACAGAGGGTGAGTCTGGGTCTACTACAGGCTCTGCAGGGACCGCTCCCACCAGCCACAGCCGACCTCTCCATCCACGCTCTCGGTGGCCATGCACTTGTGGCCTGCTCTCTCACTGATGCGGTCAATTTTAGGGGCCTCCATGCGACAGCTGCAGAGGGGCAGCTCCTCAAAGCCCCGCTCTGTCTCCAGCGAAGATGTGTCATTGGACACCCCTTGGACAGAGGAAAAAGGAAGCTGAGGGAGGTCCTGTCCTTTGCTTACTGGGAGGGTTCCCTCACTCCCGCCCTACCTCTCCCTCCTTGATCCAGAATCCCAAAGTCTGGCATGATACCCCAGCACTGGCAGGGGCCCCCCTCCTCCCCAGTCCCTCCAGCCTTGTGGGCGCCCCCTAGTGGCTCCTTGTCAGGGCAATTGGCAATTACCAGCGTGGTTGGGGGAGAGGGTCCCCTCGCTGGGCAGCTCCAGGGACCCCAGAGGGACCTCCATGTACTCACTGGGGCCTGAGGAGCCCACACCATTCACTCCTGACACAGAGACAGAGAGAGTGAGAGTGCGAGCTCACAGTGCCTGGATGTGTGGGTACATGCAGGTGTACATGCGTGAGCGTGTGCATACGTGCGTGCTCTCTGGGGCCGGGAGGGGGGCTGGAGGAGGGGACCCAAAGCAGAGGAGCCCCCTCACCTCGTGGCTCCTTGGCCCGTGGAGGCTCCCGCTTCCGCCGCTTCCGAGATGGCTTCACCCACGGGCTGTCCTTCCGCCATTTCTTCTTGGCCTTGCGCCGGCCACTGGAGCCACTCTGTGAAAGAGGAAGAGTTAGGGGCTTTGGCCCCAACCCCACACCCTGCTCCTCTGGCCCCACAGGCCTCCGTTCCACTTCTACTCTTACCCTATCTGACTGATTGCCTGATTCCTCATCTTCCTCTTCTTCTTCCTCTTCTTCTTCTTCCTCCTCTTCTTCTTCCTCTTCTTCCTCTTCTTCCTCCTCTTCTTCACTCAGCTGTTCAGCCAGAGCTTCAACTTCAGACTGGGAGAGAAGAAAGTGGGGCTGGTGCAACACTGACCTCCAGGCCATAGCCCTTCCCTGGGAGAGCTGGGCAGGTAGAACAAGATATATCCAACCCCCAGGACCCAAGATGATAAGTGACACCACTGTCACTGCCATTACCCAGGGATGGCTCCTTGGAAAAGGTGAATATAGGCAGAAGAGGAGGGAAAGGGCTGGGTAAAGATAGGGACATGGAATACTGTACAGAAGGGAAAAGGGTGGTATAGTTGCATACAACAATGTGTGTGAATTCTGGCTACATAGTAAGAAACAACAACAACAAAACGATTCCAGGAAACAAACAATGTGATACTGTTTTTATGAAGTTTGTAAATAGGTGGAACTGCTAATGGCTGCTGAAAACACTAGATGAAAAGTTAATGCACATATAACTAATTAGAACAAATACAAAATTTACAAAAAAAGGTAACAAGGTGCTCTGTAATGAAGGGGTCAGGTTGACATCACCTGAACCCGCTGGTCAATGCTAAGGTCACTAATGTGAGGCAATGAAAAGCACTTGGACACACTGCCAAGTCTTCTTGCCGAAAAAAACAACAAAAAAGAGGTGCAGTCATGCTTCTAGAATCATCAACTTAATCTGTTCACACAAAATAACAAGTCACTCCAAGTGTAAGGAATTCTGCCAGACAACTGATCTGGTTTCAACAAATAAATGGCACAAAAAAGGTTTTCAGATGAGAACAGCCAGGTGTGGTGGAACGTGCCTATAATCCTAGTTACTCAGGAGGCCGAGGCAGGAGGATTCCAAGTTTGAGGCCAGCCTTGGCAACTTAGTGAGGCCCTGTCTCAAAATGAAAAAAAATAAAAAGGGCTGGGAATGTAGCTGAATGGTAAAAGGTTCTTGGGTTCAATCCCCAGTACCAATATAAATAAATAAATAGTAAATAAATAAGTAGCCTGTAATCCTCGCACTTAGGGAGGCTGAGACAGGAGAATCACAAGTTCAAAGCCAACCTCAGCAATGGCGAGGCTCTAAGCAACTCAGTGAGACCCTGTCTCTACATAAAACACAAAATAGGGCCGGGGATGTGGCTCAGTGGTCGAGTGGCCCTGAGTTCAATCTCCACAACCAATAAACAAACAAACAAACAAACAAATAAATAATAGACGAAGAAACCTATATCAAAATACACCTAAGATAAATGTCAGTCAAATCAACATGTGGTCTGCATTTGGATCTTGTCAAAAACCCACTTATGAAACAACTGAGTAAATGTGAAGACTGACAGGTATTAAGTCTGATGGTATTAAGAAATTACTGTTAAGTTTTTTGGGGTGTGAAAATAGTAATTATGTAATGTTAAAAAATAAAGAGACCCTATATTTAGAGATACATGTGGAAACATTTCTACATGAAACAATACAATGCCTAAGACTTACTTTGAAATAATCCAGCCAGTGTGTGTATTGGGAGAGGTATAGATGAGCAGCTGTGTGTTGAGAGCCATTGGAGCTGATGATGGGGGTTCCCTATTCTCCACTTTGTATATACTTGAAAGTTTCCATGATAAAATGTTAAATAAAAAGCAAAACCACACATAAACATGTGAGATAAAACTGAATAGAGAGCAAGAGAATAAGTAAACAAACAACAAACCACAAAATGGGATGCTAAAGCTGAAATACAGGATGGGGGGCACTTTGGTGAAGAGAGCAAGGGATAAACAGGATGGAGGAAATATAGTGGAAATAGAGGTGAACAGCATGGGGCGGTGGATTAGCAGGTGTTGAGAAGATAAAAAGGAAAGAAAAGGGGGAACAGGAAAGACTGGAGAGTGAGCCCCGGACCAGGGAATAATCCGCTGGCTGCAGAGGGCAGGCTGCTCTGGCTCACCTTGCTGTCAGAGTCTACACGCTCATCCACCGAGTAGGAGTCATAGTAGAGACTGAAGTCGTCGCCTACCACTGTCTCCCACTCCTCCAGGGACCTGGAGTTCCCCTTCTCCAGGGTCACTTCTCCTGAACCCCGAGCAGAACCCAATTCCTCTGACTAGAAAAAGACCAGAAAACTTGAGGCTACAGGCATCTCCCATCAACCCCCCCTCCATTTTTTTCTTTGCAGTGCTAGGGATTGAACCCAGGGCCTTGTGCATACTAGGCAAGTGCTCTACCATTGAGCTGTATCCCCAACCCTCCATCCCCATTTCTCTTGAGGACAGGATACAGCCCCAGTTTCTAGGCTCCCTTGGAACAGCCCCCCAGATGGAGAGGCCCTGTTCCCTCCCTCCAGCTCACCAGGCCATTTCCAGAGTTCAGCTTCCTTCTTTTGGCCACATCTGTAATGAGAGAAGAATGAAATTTGTACTTTACACCCCAAGGATGGGTCACATCAAATCACGGAGGTGGGGGGTTATGGAGGGCACTGACCTGAAGTTACCTTCCCCAGCGAGTGCACGTCATCACTCATGCGAAAATGCTGTACTTCAGGGGGTCGCTTCTCAGGGACCAGGGGCTGGGGCAAGAGACGACAAGCTTAGGACTGGAGTGAACCTGCAGTGAACCTGGGTTAACCTGGAGCTCAAGTTCAGGGAGGGCATGGTGAACCACATCTCCAAAATTAAGCTCCAAAAACCAGTAAGTGGCAACAAGAACTGCTGCTTCCCAAGAGGAGGTGTGTGAAAACACAAATTCAGGAGGTTAAAAGGTCTTTGCACACCTACATTCATAGCAGCATTATTCACAACTAAAATGTGAAAGCAACTCAGGTGTCGATGGTGGGGGTTACCAGGGATTGAACTCAAGGGCACTTGACCACTGAGCCACATCCCCAGCTCTGCCCCCCTACTTTTTTGGTACCAAGGATTAAACTCAGGGGCACTCGACCACTGAATCACATCCCCAGCCCTATTTTGTATTTCATTTAGAGACAGGGTCTCACTGAATTGCTTAGTGCCTCACCATTGCTGAGGCTGGCTTTGAACTCGCAATTTTCCTGTCTCAGCCTCCCAAAATGCTGGGATTACATGTATGTGCCACTGTGCATGGCTCCAGCCCTTTCTTGTATTTTATTTAGAGACAGGGTCTCATTGTGTTGCTTAGCACCCCGCTTTTGCTGAGGCTGGCTTTGAACCTGTGATCCTCTGCCTCAGCCTCCCAAGTCACTGGGATCACAGGTGTGCACCACCATGCCTGGCCTCAGGTGTCCAACGACAGATGAATGGACAAAGCAAAATGTGGTACACAAAGTCAGCATTCTGTATCTACAAGTTCCATACACATGGAGCAAAAAATATTTCAAAAAAAAATTTGCCTGTACTGAATATGCAGTCCTTGTCATTATTCCCAAAACACTACAGCCTAACAACTATTTACATAGCACTTAAGTTGTAGTAAAGGTAACCTAGAGCTGACTTAAAGGAAGATGTGTGTACTTTAGATGCAAATACTAAATTATTTTATGTAAAGGACCTAAGCATTCACAGACTTTTGCATCAATAAGGAGACCTGGAATAAATTGCCCCCTGGGATATCGAGGGAAAACATATACATACAATGGAATATTATTCAGTCTTAAAAAGGAAAGAAATTCTGACACATACTACAACACGGAGGAATCTTGAAAACATGCTAAATAAAATGAGCCAGTCACAAAAAGACAAATACTGAAGAAGTGCATACGTGTATAAGGTAGTTAAGAGTAATGACACTCTTAGCCAGGTGCAGTGGCACATGCCTATAATCCCAGCACTTTGGGAGGCTTGAGACAGGAGAATCGCCAATTCAAAGCCAGTCTCAGCAGTGGCGAGGTGCTAAAGAACTCAGTGAGACCCTGACTCTAAATAAAACACAAAATAGGGCTGAGGAGGTGGCTCAATGGTTGAGTATCCCTGAGTTCAATCCCTAGTACCACCCTCCCTCCCCGCCAAAAAAAAAAAAGAGTAAAGACACTCTTAGAAAGAATGGTAGTTGGGCTGGGATTGTGGCTCAGTGGTAGAGTGCTTGCCTTGCATGCGTGAGGCACTGGGTTCAATCCTCAGTGCCACATAAAAATAAAGATATTGTATCCATCTACAACTAAAAAAAAATATTAAAAAAAATAAAGAATGTTGGTTGCCAAGGGCTGGGGAAGGAGGGAATGGGGAGTTATTATTTAATGGATATGAAGTTTTAAGTTTTACAAGCTATAAAGAGTTATGAAAGTTGATGGTTGCACATTATAAATATCAAGACCACTAAATTGTCCACTTAAATGGTTTAGAAGGGGGCTGGGGTTATAGCTCAGTGGCAGAGCACTTGCCTATTATGTGGGAGGCACTGGGTTTGATCCTCAGCACCACATAAAAAATAAATTAATAAAGATGTTGTGTGTCCATCCACAACTAAATACACACACACACAATTTATTTATTTATTTTGTACTGGGCATTGAACTCAGGGGCACTTGACGGACCACTGAGCCACACCCCCATCCCTATTTTGTGTTTTATTTAGAGACAGTCTCACTGAGTTGCTTAGCGCCTCACCACTGCTGAGGCTGGCTTTGAACTCTTGACTCTCCTCTCTCAGCCTCCCAAAGTGCTGGGATTACGCACTCAGTTTAAAAATATATTTTAAAAAAATGGTTTAGAAGGTAAATTTTATGTTATGTACATGATCCTACCACAAAAGGGAAAAAAAACTTAACTAAGGCTACTCAAACCACTCCCAGAACACGGGGTTACCAGGAACCCTTAAAAACCTTGTCATAGCCAGGCATGGGGCACACGCCTAAAATCACAACTACTCAGGAGGCAGAAGCAGGAGGATTACAAGTTTGAGGCCAGCCTGAGCAATTTATCAAGCCTCTGTCTCAAAATTTAAAAAACGGACAGGGATATAGCTCAGAGGTAGAATGCCACTGGGTTTAATCCCTAGTACCACAAAAACAAAACAAACAAGACCAAGCTGCCCCCCCAAAAAACAAAAAACCCCACATTGCTGTAAACCTTCTGGGATTTGGGGGCCTTTTTCACTTTCCTCTTCTGACATTTCTGTGGCCCTCATCTTTTTCCCAGAATGGGTTCCTAGTACAAACTTTATAAACAGAGCATGTGTATGTATGTGTAAACCGGGGGTTCAAAGAAGGGATGAAAAATCTCCCTTAGGACTTGCTTTCAGACACAAGGGTAGAGAGGTTGGAAGTTCATTTACATAGTCATTATCCTAAGAGTAATTAGGACATTAACTATGTAAGTAACTCTTCAACGTGTCTGTCTTCTATTCTTACCACCCCTCCCCCAAGAATATAAACTCTAGGAAGAGAGAATCAGTCTGTTTGTCCACAGATTAAGCCCAGCCCAGCCTAATATTTAACACACATAGCCCTTTGGTAAATCTGTGAACACCCAAAGAGGCCTGAAGCTAAACTGTATTAACAAAAGAAAACAAAATACAGACGATTTACCATGGATACCTTCATTCCCTCCCACTTCCACCCCACTCTCTCATCCTTACCTGTCCATTTCCTGGTTTGGACATGGTTTTCCTGGCTCGGTGTACCTTAGGCTGTCCCTCCGGGCTGGTGGTGGCTGGAGGGGGTTCAGGCCCTGCTGCTGAAGTTCCTTGGGCCCCTGGCATACTCAGCAGCCTCATAGCCAAACTCTGGACTGATGGGGGCGATTTCCCTGCCCCTGTCATTGACATTTTAGCCCGACTGGGACAAGTACCCGCCTTGCTGGGGGATGAGGGGAATGACTTTGTGGCATGGCCTAGAAAAATAGGGAGGTAGGCAGAGGCAAGATAAGAAGGCAGGCAGAGTCAGAGAGCCCCACCCTTGCCTCCTGACTCCCCTGCCTCTCACCCAGCAGGATTCGGCCCCCATCTCCCTCCAGATTCTCAGGTTCATCCCCAATGAGTGGTGTGGCTCCTACAGGGGTGTCAGCCCCCTCGTCACCAACAGTAACAGTGACAGAAGCTGGAGATGAGGGGCCAACAGGTTCCAGGGAGTCGGTGTTGACCTTGGGCAGAGTGTCTTCACTATGAGGGGTGTCCCCCAAAGAGCCATGAACTGTAGGGAAGAGAAAAAGTTCAGGGCTGAGGACTCTGGGGATCCTGTGTCAGTGAGCTGAAGGTCTAACTGGGCCCTTTGCCGCCACACTCACCTCTCTCGGTGGCTCCTCTGGGCTCCTTCTCCAGCAGCAGTGCCCCCATCTCAGCGGGGGCCTCCCCCTGGGAGGGGAGACAAGGGACAGGGGGACTGGTCAGCCCGGTAGGGAGCTGGGGGGCCCAGGACGCCTGGGCCCTGGGAAGAGAGAGTAGGCTCCGGGGCCTACCTCTTCCTCTATGGGGGCCCCCCCTTCCTCGGCCTCGGCTGCCCGGAGGGGCTGCACGACCCCTCCCCCGGGCCCGCATCAGCCCCCGCCCTCTCGGTAGACCCCGCATCTCCGGGGCCGAGAAGAGAGGAGGGGGAGGGGGCGGGGCCTCAGCGCCCCGGCCCCGCCCCCTCCTCCCGGCTGCACGCACCGCTCCCCCTTTGTCCCCCAGGCCGCGGGGACCCCGGGCACCAACCCCTCCAGCGCCCGCTGCCCCCCAGCCCGGTGGACGGCCCCTCGTGCCCCTCGCGCGTGCTCCCGGGGCCCCGACGCCCGCCGCCCACTCAGGGGCAGCCGGCGGCTGCACGCGCGCCTCCGTGCCCACTCCCCCCACCTCCCACCCCCTGGTCCCCTCATCCGCCCCCGGTGTTGGCCCCCTGGATTGCTGCAAGTCCCGCCCGGGCCCCCCGGCCCCGTTGCACCCCCGGAGCATTGCACGGGCGCGCGCTTCCCCCGGGCGCGCGCGCGGGCATGCACCCGCCTCTCCCCCTCCCCTTCCGCACCTCGGCGGCCGCCGCCGCTGCAGCTCCCGCCGCCGCCGCCATCGCCGCTTGCGCGGGGGGCCGAGCCGGCGCGCGGCCGCCCCGGGTCACGTGGGCTAGGGAGGGGGGGCAAGGAGGAGCCTTAAAGGAGCCGCTACGAGCATTCTGGCCATTTTCCCCTGAGAGCGGTCTGAGAGATGACCGTGGCTGTCCTAAACTGGGGACTGCGGGTCCGAATTCCTGTCTTTCTCAGCCTCAGCGAACTAAGGGTGAGGCAAGCCTGGATCCAGGTGTGGCTTCCCTATCCTCACTTGGTTTTAGGTAACAAGCAGAGCGTCTGTGCCTCCTGGCTCTCGAAAGCTGCTGTTATTTGTCTGATTCTCTTGTGCTTCTCCCGACTCTGATCGCTTTTCTGTATTGATTTTCTAGTTTTGGGACGAACAAATAGAAGGCTCGGCCTCAGTCTGGGCCTTGCCTAACGAGCAAGAAGGGAGCGTTAGGGACACGCGGAGGACACCTATACTATTGGCTGCCTCTAGCAGGCTGCTTCATGCCCCTGGGAGCTGCATCCCCTTTTGAAAATCTGGGGCTAAATGTCTCTTCTGCTTATGCCAGGCGTGTTCCGCCACAATATGCGCTAGAGATCCAGGTAAGCCCGGCGGCCTGAGAGTGTGACTACTATCTGGTGATACTACATAGTAAGTAATCATTTTTCCCAAAGCATAGAGGCATTCCGTTGGTCATAGCTTAGCTGATAGTGTATGTATGAACAGTACACAGCAAGATACACAACTCTGATAGTATTTAGAGTACCACCCTGGAAGGTATTACATCTTGGTCAGAGTTTGGAAATACCTGTATGGTTTCAAACAGCATTTGACATAGGCAGGTGGTTAGGATATGGGGTATCTGAGGCCAATTCCAGGGCTTCTGGGAACTGTAGTTCTCTTTGGTTAAGAACTTTCCAGAGCGTTCTGGGAATTGTAGTTTTCCTCACACCCTAATGCAAGTTTAGTGGGTTTTTAGCTTTCCCCAAGACATGAACCATTTCCCTCAGACAAAAATGCCAGAACACAAATGTGTTTGCAATTTCAGTAGGCATAGCCATCTGTAGCCCATTCTTGGTACCTATACCAAATCCCGCAAGTAGAGGAACAACTTCTGTATCACTACAGGTGACAATCACTTGTGCTGTTAAGTATCTGGCTATATGCTGAGGTTGCAAAACTGGAGGAGAGTATGTTCTTGGCCAGAGGTCCTGTTTAAAACTGGGATCCTTTGGGTATGGGACCTGTTTGAATTGTGACCTTTGGTTACTGAGCACACATCCAAGAGAAAGGCTGTCTAGGGTAGACAGTTATATACACGCAGTTGCCAGAGTATAAAGAAAAAAAAATTTATTTCATGGAAAACAAAGCAGAAAAACTAAAACCCCCAAATCCAGAAAAAATCCTAAAAAATACGTTTTTTTCTTAAAAAATACTGTATAAGTCTCTACTCCTTTCCCTCCCCCCAACAGCCTCCTTCCTTGTGTCCTTTTTTCTATGTGCCCTGCCCCCCACCCCTCCGCTATTCATTGTTCTTGCTATTGTACCCCCACTTCCCAATATCTACCCAGGAAGCTCACCCCTATGTTCTCTTACCTGGCACCTTACTTTGTTCTTCGACTTTGGTGAGCCTTTTACCACAGTCCCATTACCCCAGCATGCAAGAACTGTCTCTCCTGTTCCTTTTCTGGATTCAGTAACTGTTCCCCTTACTACTCCCTCTCCCAAGGATCTATTCTAAACAGGAGCAAGTAAATTGCCTCCTGCCAAATACCCTCCCAATTCCCACCCACCCACCCCTTTTCAACAAATGTTGGAACCTTCCCCTGGGCAGCCTTAGCCAGGAAAAAAACATTTTCCAGTCTGCTTTTCCTTATTATATAGGACCCTTTCCCCTCCCTCCACATATCCATGCACCTCTACAAGAAAAACTCTTTCTTTGGGACCCTATATTCCCTTGGTCTGGTCAAAGAACCCTGTCCCCAGCTCCATCCTTTTCTTCTGCTGAGAGGCAGGGTCTTCTTTCCAAGGAATCTCCTCCCTCCCTCCCTCCGGATGTGTCTGCCCAAGATCCCCCAACCCCCCAATTCTCCTGGGCGGAAGACCCCTCTTCCCACCCAGCCCAGGGACCCCAGCCTCCTGGCCTCCACGCCGGCCCCGCTAGTTAGCGGATGAGGACATTGATCTCAGCCACGCTGGCCTCCAGCACGTTCTCGGCCGTGGTCTTGCCGTGCTGCTCCTTGAGGTGTCGCCTAATGGCAGGCTTGTGGGCGAAGCGCACATCGCAGTAGGAGCAGCGATAGGGCCGGGCTCCCGAGTGCAGGTTGAGGTGGTCGTGCAGTGTAGACTTCTGTGTGAAGCACTTGCCGCAGATGCCGCATGAGTGCGACTTTACGCCACGATGTACGTTCATGTGGCGGTTGAGGTTGCTGCTGTGATTGAACTGCTTGCCGCAGCGCGGGCACATGAAGATGAAGTGCTGCGCACGCATGTGGAAGACCAGCTTCTCCACGCCCTGGAACACTTCCGGGCACTTGGTGCACTTGATGTTCTTTAAGGGGTTTCCACCTGAGAAGCCCCCTGGCAGGGGACCCCGGCTACCCCCTGCCCCAAGGCTGCCCCCCGCCCCCCGGGCAGCCATGGCCACCGCTGCTGCTTCCACTAGGCCCGAGGTGGCCCCCACACTGGCCCGGCCTCCTGGGATCAACAGCAGGCCCTCCCCTTCTGCGTCCTCTGATAGGCTATAGCAGGCCTTAACGACACCCTGTGGTGGGGCTACAGTGCTGGGGGCCACGCTACTCTGGGCCAGCTCCCCAAGGTGGCCGCTTACAGAGCCCCCAATACCCAGACCCCCTCCCAGGCCTCCAGGGGGTTTGAGCCGGTGCGCCACCTCGAGGGCAGACTCCACCTTGACAATGCAGATGTCCGACACGTCCTCGTCCTCATCCTCATCCTCTTCTTCCGCCTTCAGCTCCAGGTCCTCATCAAGAGGGAACTCCAGCTTCACTGGCCGCAGGAGCGGAGGGGGCAGAGGAGGTGGGGGTGGGGGTTTGGGGGCTGGTTTGGGGGTCCTGGCTGGAGGGAGGAGGGACTTGGTAGCACTGACACTGCTCACGAGGCTAGCCTCACTGACCCCATCTTCTTTGAGGCCTATTTTGGGCTCAATGAACTGGCTGAGGGCGTTCCGGCATTTCTCCACCACGTGCTCCATTTGTAGGTAGGAGGCAGCCGTTAGGTAGTTGACGATGTCCCTGACTGCGAATTCCAGGGCACCGGTGTAGCAGGAGAGGAGCAGGTCAGCCACGATGCGTGCACTGTGCATCAACGAGACCTGCAGCTCAGAGCTGGGGTTCAGTAAGAACTGGTCCCGTAGGAATGGCGAGCAGGCGGCCAGAATGACCTTGTGGCCACGGAACTTAAGGCTGTCGGCCACAATGGTCACGTCGCAGAACCGCTCCTCTGCGCGGAGCTGGTTCATGTTCCGCAGCGTAGCGGCCTCGTGGCCCGGCAGCTGGAAGCGTAGGACTTCCACCCCAGAGGCCATTGTGGCGGGAGTGGACAACCCTGGTTGGGAAGGAAACCGGTCAGAGACAAAGGTCTCTGGCTCTCCGAAGCCAAGGCTCCAGGCCTCGCGCTCCCATTCTTGCTCGGCCCCCCCAGCTTCCAATCTCCCAATCTTCAAGCCTCTTCCTCAGTTTCCCCAAGCCCCCCGGGAAGCGCTGGCCCTGGCAGAGGAGGGAGGCGTGGTTCCTGGGGGCGGGGCAGCGGTCCACACCCCCCAGACCGGCGGCCCGCGACCGAAGGACTAGCCGGTGCGCCCACGGGGGAAGGACGAAGAAAGGGAGACAAGGTCCTCGGGCTCTGGACTCTAGGGTGGCCAGGGTTGCACGCTCTTCTCACCCCGCCCCCTTTATCCGTTGCCTCCTGCCTTCGATCCCCCTTTACACGTCCTTCCCCGTCGCCTGCATACATCGTGCACGCCCCCCTCCCACGCTCAGAGCTCCGTGGCACGCCCCCCCACCAGCCCACGACCCTGAGTGCACGCGTCTCTCACCTGGCCGAGTTCCGCGCGCTGTTTTTTCCCCCCCTATTTCCCCCACCCCCCCGGGGCCGGCAGCGCCCCCCACACACACGGGCAGGGCCTGGGCAGCGCGCAGGCGCGGGGGGTGAACAGGGCGCGCGCGCGGGGCCGGCTCCGCGTGGGCGTAAGGGGGGAGGGGCGGGGGCAGCTCGTGCCGTGTGTTCCAGGCCCCGCGCTCGGCGGCGTCGGCGAGGACTCAGGGAGGAGGAAGAGGGGAGGGAATTAAAGGAGCAGGATCCCCCCTTCCCAACCCCCCTTCCTCCACTGGCACCCCCACGCGGTTAAAGGGCCGGACAGCCGTGCCTCCCCTTTGGCCAGGATTATTTGTCCGCCAGAGCGGAAATACGTTCCACACCCCCCTCTTTTCTCGCTCCCCCTCCTCTGTGCCTCTGGGGCCCGCGGCCCATCTGCGCGTGCGTGCCAAGTGCCGCGCAGAGGCCCGCTGGTTCGGGCCCGCCCCCCGCTCCCGGCGGCCCGCGCTCGCTCCGCGCCCCCGCGCGCCCCGCCTGCTCCGCGCCCCCCAGCGCGCGCGCTTGTCCCGGCTCTCCCTCGGCGGCCCTGCCACCTGCTCCCAGTGGTGGTACGCTCCTGCCAAGCTGTGCCGAGTGAGGCCACGGTTACAGCGTCAGCTCCTCCCAGGGTTTCAGGCAAGCCCACGGCTATCAGTGCTTTTGATCGCTGTTGCTCACGCGTGTGCATCATGAGTATGTGCACAGTTCTTCAACCACACTTCCCGAGTTTTCCAAGTTTTCTGGAGCTAGTAATCATCTCAGCCCTCCTAGCCTAAAAGATGATTTCATTCCCCACACAGCCAGATGATCCAGTACTCTCAGCTTTTCCTCATTTCAGATCACTTAAAATCACACCCGTCCTCCCCTCCATTTTCATAACTAATTCCAACTTCTTGCCAAGGTAAATATATCCGTGCTGTCGATGACCTTGCCCCGTTCACCTCTACTATATAATTAACCATAGGACTAATTCTTCTAATTATGCTATTATTTATATTAGTATGATTCTACTATCTTTCCTCTGCACGGGTTCCTCTGATCCTTAGCCTTTCCTCCAGATGCTCCACCACCCTAAACAAAACCTCCCTTCAGTTCTGTAGCTGGCCTTCTGTTTCTTTGGCACAATTTCACCATCAGCACTTTGTTATTTAAAAAAATTTTTTTGTTGTTGTCAATGGACCTTTATTTTATTTATATGTGGTGACAAGAATCAAACCCAGTGTCTCACACTTGCTAGGCAAGCACTCTACCACTGCGCTACAATCCCAGCTCCACCATTGACACTTATGAGTGCTTTGAAAGCTGGTCCTCAACCATCCCTCTTCCTTATAACCACAATGCCTACACTCACTTTCCCACCCAAGCCCGTGTGAAGATGTCACTATTTCCTGCCAATTGCATTTATTACATCATCCAGGAGAGTAGCACATTTTCCTTACATCTTAATTCTGATGGAACTGCTCCATAAAGTATTCAATATCTGTTTTCCCCATGAGGTGGTAAACTTTTGATTATGGAAATTATGTTGAGAGTTATGTTTTGCAAATAAATGTCATGCAATAGATAACTGGCTGTTGAAGTCATTCCTCTTCAGCTCAGCCAGCATCCACCCCCAAAAAAGTTTATTCTTGATTTAAACTGCATACCCAAATTTAAAGGATGCTGTTTGGTGGGAAGGTGCAGGCAGTGTTCAGATAGTGCCTTGACTTTTTGCCTTTTTAAATTCTCTGTCTTTTATGCCCCTGCCCAGTTCTCTCTGTTCTAAAATAGCTCTTTTGTAGAAATCTCATTTTTAGTCAGGTTAGTAGTCAAGTCTTGATTGAAGGAAGAACATATGCTTTTGTGGCAGATACACCTAGGCTCAAAGCCATATATCACTGTATACTACACAAGGGCCCTGGAGCAAATTACTTTGTGCTCTGAGTCACAGTATCTTTATCTTTGAACTGAAGGTCCTAATTGCTCACAGGGTCAATGTAAGGTTTAAGTGAGCCTGGCATACAGTAGGTGCTGAATCAACAATAGCTCTTTTCCCCTTTGACTACTTGGAAAACAGACTAACATTTTCTTTTTTGTGGTACTAGAGATTAAACCCAGGGCCTCAGGCACTTTAGCCAAGTGCTCTACCACTGCGCTATATCCCCAGACACCTCCCCCGCCCTGGTTTTTGGTTTGTTTGTTTTTTTGAGACAGCGTCTGTCACCCCATTGGGTCCAAGGAGCTACCCCAAAAGGGAAAAAGGAGACCTCAGGTTAGCCCTGACGGGTTCTACGCATATACCACAGAAAGGAAAGTCAGGACAAGTTAAAAGAGCCATAAACAATCTGGGCGCGGTGGCTCACGTCTGTAATCCCAGCACTTTGGGAGGCTGAGACAGGAGAATCACGAGTTCAAAGCCAGCCTCAGCAACGGCGAGGTGCTAAGCAACTCAGTGAGACCCTGTCTCTACATAAAACACAAAATAGGGCTGGGGATGTGGCTCAGTGGTCAAGTACCCCTGAGTTCAATCCCCAGTAACAAAAAAAAAAAAAAAGAGGCATAAGCAAAGACTTATTCAGGAAAGCAAGTAGATTTATTTAGGACAACAAACAATAGAGTAGGCAGGATATACAGTCAGAAGGAGAAGGAGTCAAAAACAAAAGGGAGAGAGTTTGAGCGCTTCAGATTGAGATGTGTTTTGGGGGTTTTAGGCTTTTTCTGCTTCTTCTTTTCCTTCTTCTCTAGCTCCCGTCCCCACCCACTGTACTAGGGGATTGAACGCAGGGGCTCTTTACCAGTGAGCTACATCCTAGAACTTCTTATTTTTTATTTTGAGATAGCATCTCACTAAGTTGCCCAGTCTGGCTTTGAACTTGTGATCCTCCTACTTCAGCCTCTTGAGTCACTGGGAATACAAACATGTGCTACTGTGCCCTGGTGGGAGCTGCTGCTTTAAAAATTTGTAAATGGTGAGCATGGGAAGCATGCAGTGGCAGTGGCAGCCTAATGAACTTGGTTCTTTTTTTTTTTTTTTTTTGGTACTGGGGATTTAACCCAGGGGAGCTTTATCACTGAGCTATATCCCCAGCCCTTCTTCAATTTTTATTTTGAGACAGTGTCTTGCTAAATTGCTGAGGCTCCTTCTGATTGAGCCTCCCAGGTCACTGGGATTATAGGTATGTGCCATCTCATCTGGATCGATTTTGTTGATCATGGAATACACAGTGGGTCATGGTGGCTTGGGTCTTAGAATCTTCAGGCTAATGTGTTATCTAGTTAATAGATCTTGGATTGTATCATGGGTTTTTAACATCCTCCTTCTCTCTCTTTTTCTCTCTTGACTTATTTTCATCAGTCTAGAAATATATTCTGTAAACTAGCAAGGAATATAGACACTAATTAACTGGATTTATAATACTCTGAGATTTATTGGATCTTTTAAGAATTCAGGCCTTAGCCGGGTGCGGTGGTACACGACTGTAATCCCAGCACTTTGGGAGGCTGAGGCAGGAGAATCACGAGTTCAAAGCCAGCCTCATGGCAAGGCACTAAGCAACTCAGTGAGACCCTGTCTGTACATAAAACACAAAATAGGGCTGGGGATGTGGCTCAGTGGTTGAGTACCCCTGAGTTCAATCCCTGGTACCAAAAAAAAAAAAAAAAAAATTCCTTGAGGAAAACAGGCCTGGGGAGTGAAGGTGAGGGTTTCATGGAGTATTTAGTTTACAATTATAGTCTCTTTTTTCTTCCCTGTTGGTTTCCTTTCAAAATACTTATCCTTATATCTTCTATCTTACTTCATCACAAATTGCCCAGTCTGGCCTCAAACTTTTGATCCTCCTGCCTTCGATTTCCAAGTAGCTTGGATTACAGGTGTGTGCCACCACACCCCACCAAGACAACAAAATTTTAAAGTTCTTTTGAAAATGTCAGTCTGAGTGAAATGAGATGGTGCACACCTGTAATCCCATCTACTCAGGAGGCTGAGGCAGGAGGATTGCAAGTTCCAGGTCAGCCTGAGCAACTAAAAATAAAAAAGCCTGGGGATATAGGTTAGTGGTAGAGAATTTACCAAGCATGTGGGAGCCCCTAGGTTTAATTCCCAGTACTGCAAAAAATCATCATCACCATCATATTCCAATGAGAGTAGAAATACAAAAAGGTGCCAGGCGCAGTGTTGCATGCCTGTAATCCCAGCAGCTCTGGAGGCTGAGGCAGGAGGATCACGAGTTCAAAACCAGCCTCAGCAACTTAAGTAGGCCATAAGCCACTTAGTGAGACCCTGTATCTAAATAAAATATAAAAAAGGGCTGGGGATGTGGTTTAGTGGTTAAGCACCCCTGGGTTTAATCCCTGGTACAAAAACAAAAGCAAAAAGGTGTCAGATTAAGAACAAGAGTTTGCAAAGTTTTTTTTTTTTTTTTTTTTAATAGATACACTATGTGGCTTAACAGCAAACATTTATTTGTCAGAATTCCAGAGACTGGGGAGTCCAATATAAAGGTGTCAATCTAGTAAAAATACTCTTTTTTCCTTTTGTGGTATTGGAGGCCAAACCCAGGGCCTTCCTTGTATGAGCAAGGCAAGCACTCTACCAACTGAGCTATATCCCTAGCCCCAAGTTTGCAGTTTTTTCTTTATCCTTTTTCTTCTTGCTACTTCTTTCTGGGAATATGGATGAATAGGGGTCTAGTCTCAGTGTTTAGTTTAGGACTGGTGGTACTTGGTAGTAGGGGGCGTTGAGAGCCAATGAACTCTTTCAAGTGCCTGGTTATAGCTTTACATAGTATCAAGCCAGAATGCACAGACCTGTCCTTTCCTGTACAGTCTGTTGGAGAAATGATGTAAGGCCTGAGTAGCTGGGATTATATACTCCATCCAAGGGGTCTAGAATCATCTAGATGCTTGTCTCTTGTTCCTCAACTTCTGCCAGTATAAGACAAGGGGCTCTCCTGTCCTTAGCTTGCAGTACCAAATGTCTTGGTCTAGTGTCAAGAACAGGTAAATTCAGAATTCTTAGTGAGCTTTGGAAATAAAATCTAAATAGATGCAAGGAACAGCTAAGAGACAAAAGGTCTAAGTTTTTTGTTTTTTTGTTTTTTGGTACTGGGGACTGAACTCAGGGGCACTCGACCACTGAGCCACATCCCCAGCCCTATTTTGTGTTTTATGTAGAGACAGGGTCTCACTGAGTTGCTTAGTGCCTTGCACTTACTGAGGCTGGCTTTGAACTCGCGATTCTCCTGTCTCAGCCTCCCTACTAAGTTTTTTTTAATCCAGTATATTTCTTTTATTTTTTACTTACTTACTTATTTATTTATTTATTTATTTGTTTGTTTGTTTGTTTGTTTGTTTTGCAGGGGATTGAATCCAGGACATCACACATACTAGAAAGCACTCTACCACTGAGCTACATTCCCAGCCCTTTAGTTTTATTTATTTATTTATTTGTTTATTTTTGGTAGTGGGAATTGAACCCAGGAGAGTTTTACCACCGAGCTACATCCCCAGTTCTTTTTATTTTTATTTTGAGAGAAGGTCTTTCTTGAATCCTCCTGCCTCAGCCTCCTGAGCTGCTGGTATCACGGGGATGGTGCTACCAGGCCCCATCCTTTTTATTTTATTTTGAGACAGAGTCTAACTAAGTTGCTCAGGCTGGCCTCGAGCTTGTGATACTACTGGTAAGCCTCCTGAATATCTGGAATTACATATGTGTGCCAGTGCATCTGGCTAGTGCAGGTTTCAAGTCATTGAAGTTCCAGAGGTTTCAGTCTTTTCTTCAATGAAGTGGAGCAATTGCTTTCTGAAATCTTTTCTGTCTCCATGGGCCCATAAGAATTTACTCTGAATAAGGGGTGTGTGCATTTATTTTTTATTCTTTTATTATTATTATCATCAGTACTGGGGATTGAAACCAGGGTGCTCTACTGTTGAGCTACATAACACCCCCAGTCTCTTTTATTTTTTATTTTGAGATGAAGTCTTGCTAAATTGCAGAGGCTGGTCTTGAATTTGCAATCTTCCTGCCTCACCCTCCCAAGTCACTGGGATTGTAGGCCTGTGCCACTGCACCCAGGAGTGTGTGTATTTTTGTGTGCATATCTGGGAGAAATGGTCAAAGCTAGCTAGTTCATGGTTAAGGATACACTTTTGGTTACTAAAGGAGAAGAATAGTGACCTCTATAATCCAAAGTAGTAGGAAAGGTCAGATATTTCTCTGAGGCATTTGAAGTATTTTCAACTGTGGATTTACTTTTACAATTGTGCTTAGCACAGACTGAGCAACCAAGAGGAAAGCCTGGACTCTTTTTTTTTTTTTTGGTTGTAGATGGACACAATATCTTTATTTTATTTATTTTTATGTGGTGCTGAGGATCGAACCCAGTGCCTCACGCATGTGAGGTGAGAACTCTACCACTGAGCTACAATCCCAGCCCCCAACCTGGACTCTTTAATAAAACCATCCTGTATTACAACCAAATCTTCACCTTTTCCCCTCTCTCTTCTCCAGTTGACACTCAGCTGTTCCCTCAGGGCAGACTTGGTGACAACTGTAGACCAACCAAGTGCTGGGGAGAAACTTTATGAAAGTCAAGAGCGGCACAGCTCCCATCCATTTGCAAAACCACCTTTTTGGAGCTCCCTAGTCTCCTGGAATGTACCTTTCCCCACTGTTCCTGGCTGCTGGTGCCTCCTTCCTTGGAGTTCCTTGTTCCCAGCTCTTTGGAAAGGTTTCACAGCCTCAACCTCTGACACCCCTCCCCCGCCAGGGCTCCAGTAGAGGGGATTTGGTTCAGCCTGCAGCTCACCACCTTCCATTCTTCCACATCCTCCACTCACACTTCTTGACCATGCCTGGGGGCATGTTGACAGATTCTCCTAGTGCCTATAGAATAGGCTATATGGAATAGGACTCTCCTACTTCGTGCTCAACACAATTTCCCTCAAGATCTGCTCTGTGACACTGCCTCTCCTTGTTGATATGTTTTTGTGCAAATGACTGATCCACACCCCAAGTTAGAAAGAAGGAAGGAAGAAGGAAGGATGGAAGAAGGAAGGAAAGAAAGAAGGAAGGAAGGAAGAAAATAATATGGGTGGGATCAGCATCTTGGGAGGCTGAGAGAGGAGGATCTTAAATCCAAGGCCAGTCTCAGCAACTTAGTGAGGACTTAAGCAATTTAGCAAGACCTTATCTCAAAATGAAAAATAGCTGGGCGCGCTGGTGCATGCCTGTAATCCCAGCACTTTGGGAGGCTGAGACTGGAGAATCGCGAGTTCAAAGCCAGCCTCAGCAATGGCAAGGTGCTAAGCAACTCAGTGAGACCATGTTTCTAAATAAAACACAAAATAGGGCTGGGGATGAGGCTCAGTGGTCAAGTACCCCTGAGTTCAATTCCCAGTACCAAAATAAATAAATAAAGAGGCTGGGGGCGTGGCTCCGTGGTTAAGGCCCCCTCATAGATTCATTCATGAGTCAAATTCAAAAAGTATGTAAGGTACATAGTAAAGATCTCCCTTTTACTCTCACCTCTTTTTTTTCAGCAACCAATATTTCTGGTTTCTTTAAAGCTTTTTGGTCTCCTTCCAACAAATTTTATCTTGACTCCAACGAAGCTACTTTCTTCTTAGGATCTCACTCTGGTGATTATCAGCATCTGGCACTTTCTGATTTTTTTCTTGGGGTGAGTATGTGTGTATGTGTGTGGTACTGGGGATTGAACCTAGAGGGTTGCTCTACCACTGAACTACATCCTTAAGCCTTTTTTTTTTTCCACCTCTTTTTTTTTTTTTTTGGTCTGGGGGATTGAACCCAGGAGCACTTAACCACTGAACCATATTACCAGCTCTTCTTATTTTTTATTTTTGAGACAGGGCCTCACAAAGTTGCTGAAGCTGGCCTCAAACTTGAGATCCTCTTGTCTCAGCCTCCCTAGTTGCTGGGATTACAGGCATGTGCAATCATACCAGGCTTCCCCTTCTCACCTTTATTTTGAGATAGGGTCTCTCCTAAATTACACAGTTGGTCTGGAACTTGCATCCTCCTGCTTCAGTCTCTCAAGTAGCTGGGATTATAGGCATGTACCACATTTATTCTCTTTGAAATTTAAGATGCCTAGCTGGGCATGGTGGCTCATGCCTGTAATTCCAACAGCTCAAGAGGCTGAGATGGGAGGATTGCAAGCTCAAGGTCAATGAGGGGGGGACTGAGGATGTGTCTCAGTGTTTAAGCACCCTTGGATTCAATCCCCAGCACACCCCCCTCAAAAAAAGATGCCAGCATGCCACTATCCAAGTGGCCCACAAATTGCACCCTTGGGGTGACACATGTGCCTGCTCACCACTCAGGGAGGCCTGGAATCCTCAGCTGTCCCTTTTCTGTCAGTCTCTCCCTACGTCCTCCTTCCCTATCCAGCAAGAACGCCACTGATAATGTATCACTCAGCTGTTCTCAGGCTGCATGAGCCCCTCTCCCCACCAAGGATCTTTTCCTACCTTATCTGCTCTTTTGAGTACCCGACCACACTCTGATCTCATCTCTTAGAAGATGGCTATGCTTTCTCACTGAGCCTGCAGTGCCTTCCTTCAGCCCCCCTCTAACACTTTTTTTTAAAAGCTTGCTGTCATTTTTATTAAATTGCCCAGTTAAACCCAATTATCTTTGTGGCTGAGAAGTGACATTTTCCTTACAGTAATATGTAGGTAATGAACATATTTCTTTTTAGTGGTGCCGGGGATTGAACCCGGGACTTTGTGCATACTGAGCACATGCTCTACTGAGCAGCATCCCCAGTGTCCCCTCTTTCTTGACTCCTTCTCAGTTTCCTTTCTTAGTTTCAGAGCTTGCTGAAAACCAACCCTTCCTGCATCTCACTCCTAACCTTGCTCCATATCCCTTTACTGGTTCTGACTTAAGGTCTATAAACTCAGACCAGTAATTGCTACGTTTAAAAAAAAAATTGTCTTCAATTTTAGCCCCTCTCTTCTGTGTCACATCTTACCTCCCTCTTGCCAGTACAGCACTCTCCCCTCACACTCATCCTCCCTCCTAAAAATAGTGTGAATATATTGTACATATAGAAGAATGCATAAAATGAGCATGCGTAGGGAAAGGTGAATGAAGAAAATACCTGGCTACCTGACTCCAGCTTAAGAACTAAATTCCCAGGACCTTGGTCAAGTCCTTTTGCATGTTCCATATTTCCCTCATCCCTCTCCCTCCCCATAGGTGTCTTTGCTTCTGAATTTCTTATATATACTTCCTTTGCTCATGGTCATACTTTTCCTACCTATTCTTGCTGCAGGTGTTCCCAAACAGTATACTGTGCAGTGTTGCCCATTTGGTGTGCAGTGTTATCCCTGTGGTGCCAGAGGAATGTCCCAGGGCTACATGAACTTGGGTAGATTTAAGGGGATAGTTCTCAGATCTAACACTTCCAGAAGACGTTGGATGTTGACAGCCTGAGAGATCCCCTGTGAAGCTGGCACAGGTATCCCCTCCTCTTCCCCCACTCAGGCTCCCTTACCGTGGAGAGAAGGCCCAAGACAGAATTTAGGAGGATGGCCACATCCAGGGCTCCAAAGGGGACAGTTGGAAAAATCTGTGTTAGTTCTGAGAAAGTGCATGACTTTGTTACCAAAGAATAAGTACTTTCTGTGTTCTCTCTACAAAATTGAAGGAGGATTCATTAATTTTTTTAACTGTTTTGGTAAAAAAAAAATTCACAGAATATAAAATTAACCATTTTTAAATAAACAATTCAGTGACATTTAGTACAGTCCCATGTTGCACGATCACCATCTCTATGTAGTTCCTAAATATTTTCATCACCCCAAAAGGATACTCTGTACCCATTAAGCTGCAGCTCCCTATTCCTCTTCTTTCTCCAGGGCCTGGCAACCACCAATATATGTTCTGTCTCTATGTATTTACCTGTCCTGGACGTTTAATATAAATGAAATCATAGAATATGGAGCTTTTTATGTCTAGCTTCTTTTACTTGGCATGTTTTGGAGATTCATCCATGTTGTTGCGTTTATCACAACTTCATTCCTTTTTTTTTTTTTTTTGGTACTGGGGAATGAACTCAGGGGTACTCAACCACTGAGCCACATCCCCAGCCCTATTTTGTGTTTTATGTAGAGACAGGGTCTCACTGAGTTGCTTAGTGCCTCACTGTTGCTAAGGCTGGCTTTGAACTTGCGATTCTCCTGTCTCAGCCTCCCAAAGTGCTGGGATTACAGGTGTGCGCCTCTGTGCCTGAGTAACTTCATTCCTTTTCATGGATGGATAATATTCCATTGTATGGATATACTATAATTTGTTCATCTACTTATTTGTTGATGGACACTTAAGCTGTTTCTAGATAGTGTTGTTATGAGCACATGTATACATGTATTTGTTTATCTACAATTTGTATTTAACAATGGAGTTGCTGATGGTAATTCTGTGTTTAATGTTTTTTTTCTGTGTGTGTGTGGTGCTGAGAATTGAACCCAGGGGTCAGTGCATGCTGGGTGAGTGTTCTACCCCTGAGCTACATCCCCAACCCTTCTTTGTTTTTAATTTTTGAGACGGTGTTTTGCTAAGTTATCTAGACTGTCCTTGAACTTGTGATCCTCCTGCTTCAGTCTACCAGGTATCTGGGATTATAGGCATGTGCTACTGTATCCATAGAGCTGATTGATTTTAATGTTTTTGTTACTGAATTATAGTCACACATAATTTTGGGGTTTGTTCTGATATAATCATATGTGCACTGAACATAATATGCTCCACTTCAGTTCGCAGTATTCCCTCTTTCCCTTCCCACCTCCCCCTCTTCCCTTTCCTCTACTCTACTGATTTTCCTTCTATTTATATATAGTTCTTAAAAATTAGTACTTTATAGATTTACATGAAGGTGAAATTCACTGTGGTATATTCATATATGTACATAGCATAATTTCATTCCACTGTTCCTCCTTTTTTCCATCCTTCTTCCCTCCCCTGCAAGCCCCTTCCTCTGCTCAACTGATCTTCCTTTTATTTCCGTGGGATTCCCCCTCACTCCCCTTATTCCTTACTGTGCTCTTGCTTCTGCATATAACAGAGGACATTTGATTTTCTGAGTCCCTTGTTTCACTTAGCATGAAGATCTTTAGTTCCATCCATTTACCCAGCTGATTGATTTTTGATGGTAGGTCGCTGTGTTTAGGTATATTTTTGAATGTGATGCCAAAGGACATGGTGACATTGTTGTGACAAAACACCTTTCATTCCCATCTATATATTTAAGGGAACAAAATTTTCAGCTCTCACATCTATAAAAATGAAAGACAGGAATAGAATTTATGCTAAATCTTGTCTAATTCTAGCAATAAATAGCGCTCATCCATGAGTACATAAACCAATTGAAAAGAAGTGACCCAACTCTCTTATTTAGAATTGCACTTCTAATATTTTTTTTATTTTTTTAGTTGTAGATGAATGCAATATCTTTATTTTATTTATTTATTTGTATGTGGTGCTGAGGATCGAACCCAGTGACTCACGCATGTGAGGCAAGCGCTCTACCACTGAGCCACAGCTCCAACCCACTTCTAATAAGTTTACTTAAAAATTTTTTTTTTAGTTGTTGATGGGCCTTTATTTTATTCATTTATTTATATGTGGTGCTGAGGATCGAACCCTGTTCCTCACATGTGCAAAGCAAGCGCTCTACCACTGAATCACAACCCCAGCCCCCAATAATTTTACTTTTTACTTTTTTTTTTTGCTACTGGGGATTGAACCCAGGGATGCTCTACCACTGAGCCACATCCTCAGCCTTTTTTTTTTCATTTTTAAAATTTATTTTAATTAAGTTTACATGACAGCAGAATACATTTTGATTCATTATATATAAATGGAGCACAACTTTTCACTTCTCTGGTTGTACACAATATAGAGTTACACCATATGTGCAGTCATACACGAACCTAGGACATTGTTGTCTATTGCATTCCACCATCTTTCCTGCCCCATGTCCCATCCCCTTCCTACCCTCCCCTTTGACCAAAGTTTCTCCACTCTTCCCATGCCCCCTCCCCCATTATGGATCAGCATCCACTTATCAGAGAGAACATTCAGCCTTTGGTTTTTTAGGATTGGCTTACTTTGCTTAGCATGATGTTCTCCAATTTCATCCATTTACCTGCAAATGCCATAATTTTATTCTCTTTTAATGCTGAGTAATATTCCATTGTGTATATATACCACAGTTTCTTTATCCATTCATCTACTGAAGGGCATCTAGGTTGGTTCCACAGTTTAGCTATTATGAATTATGCTACTATAAACGTTGAAGTGGATGTATTACTGTAGTATGCTGTTTTTAAGTCTTCTGGGTATAGACTGAGGAGTGGGATAGCTGGATCAAATGGTGGTTCTATATCAAGTTTTCTAAGGAATCTCCATACTGCTTTCCAGACTAGTTGCACCAATTTGCAGTCCCACCAGCAATGTATGAGTGTGCCTTTTCCTCCACATCCTCACCAATACTTCTTGTTGTTTGTATTCTTTTGATAACTGCCATTCTGACTGGTGTGAGATGAAATCTTAGAGTAGTTTTGATTTGCATTTCTGTAATGGCTAGAGATGTTGAACATTTTTCATGTATTTGTTGATTGATTGTATATCTTCTTCTGAGAAGTGTCTGTTCAGCTCCTTAACCCATTTATTGATTGGGTTGTTTGTTTTTTGGTGTTAAGTTTTTTGAGTTCTTTATATATCCTGGAGATCAGTGCTCTATCTGATGTGCATGTGGCAAAAATTTGTTCCCAGAACATAGGCTCTCTGTTCACTTCATTAATTGTTTCTTTTGCTGAGAAGCCCAGCCCATTTTTTTAAAATATTTTTTTTAGTTGTTGATGTACCTTTATTTTACTTAAAAATGTGTGGTTCTGTGAACCAAACCCTGTGCCTCATGCATGCTAGGCAAATGCTCTACCACTGAGCTACAACCCCAGCCCTTTCAGTCCATTTTTATATTTTATTTTGAGACAGGGTCTTTCTAAGTTACTTAGGGCCTTGCCAAGTTGCTGAGGCTGGCTTTGAACTCATGATATTCCTACCTCAGCCTCCCAAGTCACTGGGTTATAGGTGTGCACCATAGCACCCAGACTTCATGTTGTTTTGATAAGTTAATTATAAATAATAGACACAAATATGTTTGTTTTACTTATATGTAGAAATAAACACACACATATATATGTATTATAACCCAGAAGGAAAATTTTAATACTTAGAGCCTTACAGCCACAGGAAATTTTAAAAATTCAGTTTTAATTTTTTTAAATATTTTTTTAGTTGTAGATGGACACAATATCTTTACTTTATTTATTTATTTTTATGTGGTGCTAAAGATCGAACCCAGTGCCTCAGGCTTGCGAGGCAAGCACTCTACCACTGAGCACAATCCCAGCCCTTAATTTATATATATAACTTTGGTGCAGAAAATTGAAGGCTTTCTTTTTTAAACAAATTTTTAGTTGTAGATAGACATGATAAATTTAATTATTTATTTTTTAGTGCGATACTGAGAATTGAATTTAGTGCCTCACATGCTATGCATGCGCTCTGCCACTGAGCTACATCCACAGCCCTAGAAGGCTTTCAAGCATAAAATATATGACATTAGGAGAATGTTTTGGGTAGAATAGAAATATGAATTCAGAAGAAATAGAATGGTGTGAAATTCTTGACTTTTAAAGAAGAGTATGATCTTTTCTTTTCTTTTTTTGATACCAGGGATTGAACCCAGGGGCACTTAAACACTGAGCCACATCCCCAGCACTTTTTATTTTTTATTTTGAGATAGGGTCTTGCTAAATTGCTTAGGACATTACTAAATTTTTGAGGCTGACCTTAAACTTACAATCCTCCTGCCTCAGTCTCCTGAGTTGCTGGATTACAGGAGTGTGCCATGATGTCCTACTTAAGAAGAGTATGGCTGGGTGCTGTGACGCATGCCTGTCATCCCAGTGGCTCAGGAGGCTGAGGCAGGAGGATCATGAGCTCAAAACCAGCCTCAGCAACGGTGAGGCGCTAAGCAACTCAGTGAGACCCTATCTCTAAATAAAACACAAAATAGGGGTGGGGATATGGCTCAGTGGTCGAGTGCCCCTGAGTTCAATCCCCAGTAGTCCCTCCCCCAAAAAAGAGGGTAATTATGTACTTACTTTTTAAAAAAATTGTGAAATTTATGGTAAATAACACTTTTTTGAAAAAGTCAGCGTTCACAACACAGTAGGCATGCCATCCTTTTTATTATCATTATTTTTATGTTTAATTAATATATATTAATTGTATATATTTATCAGGCCTGGTGAAATTTTATTCCATGTTTACAATGTATAATCATCAAGCAGAATAATTAGTATATCCATCACCTCAACCATTTATCAGGCTGGTCTCCAACTCCAGGCCTCAAATGATCCTCTTGTCTCAGCCTTTGGAGTACAGGTGTGGGAACCACACCTGACTGAGATCAACATTTTCAGTTTCTCTGTATAAGTAAGAACGTGGTATTTGTCTGTCCATGAGTGGCTTATTTCACTTACCATAATGTACTCTAGGCTCATTAATTTTGCTACAAATAATGTTTCATTGTCACCAGGCACAGTGGCGCATGCCTCTAATACCAGCAGCTTTGGAGGCCGAGGCAGGAGGATTGCAAGTTCAAAGCCAGTCTCAGCAACTTAGTGAGGCATTGAGCAACTCAGAGAGACCTTGTCTCTAATAAAAGATGAAAAAAGGTCTGGGGATGTGGCTCAGTGGTTACGCATCCCTGGGTTCAATCCCTAGTACCAAAAAACAAAACAAAAACGAAATTCCGTTGTCCACATTTTCCTTATCCATTCATTATCCATCAGTAGACAAATGGTAATTCCTTTTTTTTTTTTTTTTTTTTTGCTGTACTGGAGATCGAATCCAGGGGCAGTGTAATACTGAGCTATGTCTCCAGCCCTTCTATTTTGAGACTAAGTTGCCTAGGCTGGCTTTGAACTTGTGATCCTCTTACCTCAGCCTCCTGAGTAGTCAGTATAACAGGCGTGCACCACCATGTCTGGCTCCTTTTCTTGACTATAGTGAATAGTGCTGCAGTGAACACGGGATTGCAGGTATTTTTTGACATACTGATTTCCTTTGCTTTGGATATGTATCCAGAGGTAGGATTACTGGATCATAAGGTAGTTTTATTCCTAGTTTTTTGAGAAGTCTTTATATTTTTTTTCCATAATGGCTGCACTGATTTGCATTTCCACCAACAGTATATAAATGTTTCCCTTTCTCTACATCCTCCACAATATTAAAAAATCTTTTTAATACTAGCCATTCTAGTAATCTCAGCACTTAGGGCAGCTGAGACAGGAGGATCGCAAGTTCAAAGCCAGTCTCAGCAACAGCAAGGTGCTAAGCAACTCAGTGAGACCCTGTCTCTACATAAAACACAAAATAGGGCTGGGGATGTGGCTCAGTGCTCGAGTGCCCCTGAGTTCAATCCCCGGTACCAAAAACAAACAAACAAACAAACAAACAAAAAAACCTAGCTATTCTAACTAGGATAAGGTGATATCTCATTTTTTGTTGTTATTGTTGTTTGCCTTCTAGGCAAGAGCTCTACCACAAGCTGCATTCTCAGCACTTTTTATTTTTGATTTTGAAACAGAGTCTTGCTCAGTTGCTGAGGCTGGCCTGTAAGTTGTGATCCTTCTATCTTAGCATCCTGAGTTGCTGGTATCATAAGCATGTGCCACTGCTCCTGATTTTATTATAGTTTTGATTTGAATTTTTCTAATGATTAGTGATATTTAGCATTTTTTCATATATTTATCAGCAAGTTGTATTTCTTGCTTAGTTTCTCTAAAGAAGCTTCTAGAGTAGTTAGAATTATAGGCATGAACCACCATGCCTGGCTCTGACAGCATTTATTAGACTGTCTTTTCTCCAATGTGTATTTATGGTGACTGTAGAAAATCAGTTGATTGTAAATACAGGAATTTATTTTGGAGTTTTCTATTCTATTGCTTTGGTCTATGTGTCTGTTTTTATGCCAGTGCCATGCTGTTTGGTTATTATAGCTTTGTGGTATGTTTAAAATTATGTATCATAATTCTTCCAGCTTTGTTGTTGTTGTTATTGTTGTTGTTGTTATTATTATTATTATTTTGGTACCGGGGATTGAACTCAGGGCTACTCGACCGCTGAGCCACTTCCCCAGCCCTATTTTGTGTTTTATGTAGAGACAGGGTCTCACTGAGTTGCTTAGCACCTTGCCATTGCTGAGGCTGGCTTTGAACTCATGATTCTCCTGTCTCAGCCTCCCAAAGTGCTGGGATTACAAGCCTGAACTATCGCGCCCACCTCAGCTTTGTTACGTTTGATCAAGATTGCTTTGTCTATTCAGGATCTTTTGTGGTTTCATATAATTTCTGGGAATGTTTTTTCTATTTCTGCAAAAAAAATGTCATTGGTATTTTCATACAGATTTCATTCAGCATGTGGATCACTTTGGGTAATATTTTAATAATATTAGTTTTTCCAATCCAGGAACATGAAGTATCTTTCAATTTTTTGGTATTATCTTCATTTTTTTTTCTAGTTTTCATTGTGGAGTTCTTTAGCTTCCTTGATTAAACTCATTGCTATTTATTTATTTATTTATTTCGTACTGGTGAATAAACCCAGGGATATTTTACCACTGAGCTACATTTCCAGCCTTTATTTTTTATTTTGAGACAGGGTTTCTCTAAGTTGCCCAATTTGGCCTCATACTTGTGATACTGCTGCCTCAGCCTCCTGAGTAGCTGGGATTACAGATGTGCACCATCATGATGGGCAGATATTTTATAATTTATCTGTAGCTATTGTAAATGGGGTTATTTTCTTGATTTTTTTCAGAGAGTTTGTTACTGCTGTGTAGAAATGCTATGATTTTTGTATATTGTTCTTGTATCCTGTCATGTTACTGGATTTGCTTATCAGTTCTAACATTTTTTTTTGGTGGAATTTTTAGGTTTTTCTACACGTAAGATCATATTATCTGCAAACAGGAATTGTTTGACTTCCTTTCTCAGATTTGGATGCCCTCTATTTCTTTTTCTTGCTTAGTTGCTCTAGGTAGGACTTCCAAAATTACATCTTTTTTGCAACTCTTTGAACATTTGGGAACATTTTTAGATAGTAGCATATAAACATGCAAAGGGAATAGAGTTTGCAAAATTCTTTTAACATGAGCAAGACAGTTTGAAGATTAAGTGCTTCTCAAACTTAATGTGCAGGTTAATCACCTGGAGATTTGTTGCGATGTTGAATCTGAGTCAGTAGGCCTGGGTGGGGCCTGTGATTTCTGTATTTCTAAAGCTGCCAGTGAAGCTGAGGCTTCCCATCTGTGGGCCACCTTTTGGGGTCAGCACCAGTATATTCCTGTGAGTACAATTGCTGGATGGTGAGATCTGTGAATGCTCAGCTTCCCTGGCTAACTGTTTTCTTTTCTTTTTTTCTAAGGCTGCTGTACAAATTTACACACCCACCAGGAGTAGGAATGCTGCTGCTTGGGAAAAGATCTTTAAAAGCTTCCTGATTTCCAAATCTAACGGATACTCAATCAGCCTGTGACACATTTGACCACACTTGTTTGATCCACTGCTTTCCCCTGGATTTCATGGTGCCTATCTTTAGTTTCCCTTCTTTTTAGAACCTCACTCTTCTGTTAACCCTCACTCTCTTCCTTTGTTTACTCTCCCAGGCCCCCACCTCCCTACTCTAGTACAGAGAATTTATCCCAGGAGTACTCTATCACTGAGCTATACCCTCAACCCTTTTGTATTTTGATTTTGAGACAGGGTCTTCCTAAGTTGCTGAGGATGGCCTCAAATTTACAATTCTCCTACCTCAGCCTCCCTGAGTCACTGGGATTATAGGCATGTGCCACTGTGCCCAGCTTTGATAATTAAATTTATATGTCAACTTGGTGAAGCTATTGTGCCAGGTTATTTGTTCAAACACTAGTCTAGAAGTTTCTCTGAAGATATTTTTTGATTAAAATTTACATCTCAATTGATTTTTTTTTTGGTACCAGGGATTGAACTCAGGGGTACTCAACCACTGAGCAACATCCCCAGCCCTATTTTGTGTTTTATGTAGAGACAGGTTGCTTAGCACCTCGCTGTTGCTGAGGCTGGCTTTGAACTCCTGATTCTCCTGTCTTAGCCTCTCTAAGTGCTGGGATTACAGGCTTGCGCCACTGTGCCTGGCTAATTTTTTTTTTTTTTGTAGTACTGAAGACTGAACTCAGGGATCCTCAACCACTGAGCCACATCCCCAGCCCTATTTTTTTGTGTTTTATGTAGACACAGGGTTTCACTGAGTTGCTTAGCGCCTCGCCGTTGCTGAGGCTGGCTTTGAACTCAGATTCTCCTGTTTCAGCCTCCCAAAGTGCAGGGATTACAGGCGTGCGCCACTGCACCCGGCTAATTTTTTTTTTTTTAATTTTTTATTTAGTTGTTGATGGACCTTTATTGTATTCATTTATATGTGGTGCTGAGAATCGAACCCAGTGCCTCATAAGTGCTAGGCAAGTGCTTTACCACTGAGCCACAACCCCAGCCCCAGTCAATATTTTTTGGTGTGCTAGGGATAGAATCTGGGGCCTGTGCATTCTAGGCAAGTGCTCTATCACTGAGCCCCTCAGTTGACTTTAAGTAAAGGAGATTACCCTTGACAGTGCATGTGGACCTTATGTAATCAGTTAAAGGCCTTACGAGCAAAAACACGTTTCCAGAAGAAATTTTGCCTCAAGACTGTAATATAAAAATTCTGCTTGAGTTTCTGGCCTGCCGACCTGCCCTACAAATTCAGACTTAAGACTATCACAGCAACTCTTCCCTGAGTTTCCAGCTTGCTACTTTGCTGTCTGGATCTTGGTCTTGCCAGCCCTCACAACTGCACGAGCCAATTCCTTAAAATAAATCTGTTTTTATTATCCTTTTCTGTTTCTCTGCATAATCCTGGCTGATACAGACTCTCATGTTTCTGTTTCCTCCAGATGTTCTAAAGGTGCTTAAAATGCAGTATGTCCTGAGTAGAATCTGTTTGCTCCTATAGTCACAAGTGGTGCCACCATGGATCTCATCACCCAAGCTAAACACTTTGGATTCAATATAGACTCCTCTTTCCTCCTTCATCCTTCCTACATTCTTAGCCATCAAATCCTGTACGCATCAGTTCAGTGAATACAGGAGTGCCTACTATGTGCCAACACTGAGCTGTGACTGGTAGTGAAGGGAGAATAAAACACATCTACCCTCCAGAAGACTCTACTAAACGAACGAGCTACCACAGGACAACTTTGGTAAATGTGACGGCCACACCCTGGGCGTTATGAGAGTCCAGAGGGGGCTCAGAGGGGCGGTGTGGGGATGCCTCAGCATTGGTCCTGGCTCTCCTTCCTTACCTCTGTGCTTGTTTTCAGCTCCTGGTGCCTTGCCAGATCTGTAAATGTCTCTTCACTGGTCTTCCAGCCCTTCCACGCTGATCTCAGAATAATATTTCTAAAATGCTAATCAGATCATTTCCTTGTCTAAAATGTCAGATAGCTAATTGCTTTCCAAAACATAAGCCCTGGCTCCTTAATAAGGCCAACTTTCCTCTATGGTCTAGTTCACCGTGGTCTCCCCTCCCTCCATCCCAAAACTTCCTAAACGGCTTCAGTTCCTTTATTGTACACTGGGGACCCAGAGTCACCACCTTTGCTCAGAGGAACTGCTCTGTCTGCGTTGCCCTCTGTCTTTCTTTTCAGGTGGTTAAACACTCTCATTTTCTTTTTTTTTTCAGTACTTGGGATTGAACCCAGAGGTGCTTTATCACTGAGCTACATCCCCAGCCCAGGTTTTGGTTTTTTTTTGGTACTGGGAATTGAACTCAGGGGTACTCAACCACTGAGGCACATCCCCAGCCCTATTTTGTGTTTTATGTAGAGACAGGGTCTCACTGAGTTGCTTAGTGCCTTGCTGTTTCTGAGGCTGGCTTTAAACTCGTGATTCTCCTGCCTCAGCCTCCCAAAGTGCTGGGATTACAGGCGTTATTTATTTCTTTTTACTAATGCTGCATCTTAGGATGCAGGAGTGATATTGAGGGACTCTGATCATCATGGTTGCTCAGAGATCCATGTTAAAGAAGTTTTCATTAAAAGAGAGTGTTAGAGCTAGACTTGTGACTTGGTGGTAGAGTACTTCTCTAACATGCACCAGAAAATGTTGGGTTCAAACCCTGCAAAGGAAAAAAAAAAAAAGAAAGAAAGTGTTACTGTTATATAGAATGTCTTCAAAAATTGTTCACCTGTAGGAACAAGGAAGCAGGAGCATCTGCCCCCCAGTTTCCACTCTGTGACTAACAGCAGGTTGATGAGGGCATTAGCTCCCTTGCTTTTTCTATCTGTGCTCGCCACCTGGGCACTGAGGCACAGAAGAGTGTCCAGGCTTGCATGACTCAGCACAAGGTTGAGTCTGAGCTCCCAGAGGGCCACCCAACTCAGCAATGGCTGAAATCAAAGGTGGGTGGAGGCCGTCTGATGCTGGGCATGGGAAGCAACTGCCCTGTGGGCCCAACACTTATTGGATTACCACTTTCTGTCAATTCTTGTGTTGGTGCTAATTTAGTACATTTGGTACAGAAACCCAGTGAGGTAGGTTTTGCGGTAGTCTATAGAAAGATGTAGCCTGTCATCTGGAGAAAGATATAACAGGTGGCCCTGATGGTGGCTTAACCTTTGTGTGGTTACTTTTCAAAAAGTCCAGGTCTGGAGCTGGGTTTGTGGCTCAGTGGTAGAGTACTTTCCTAGCATGCAAAAGGCACTGGGTTTGATTCTAAGCACCACATATAAATAAATGAAAAAAAAATAGGGGCTGAGGTTGTGGCTCCGTGGTAGAGCGCTTGCCTAGCACGAATGAGGCACTGGGTTTGATCCTCAGCACCATGCTAAAAAATAAATAAATAAATAAAGGTATTGTGTCTATCTACAACTAAAAAATTTTTTTAAAAATGAAAAAAATAAAGGTCCATCAACAACTAAAAAAAACCATATATATATTTTTAAACAATGGTCCAGTCTTTGGCTCTTTGAACTCAGAAAATGGGGTTTTAAAAATGTAGATGTGACTGAGCTCCAAGGAAGTAACTCATGAAAAGCTAATGTACAAATGACTCATTTATTAATTTAGGTAGTAGTTGTAACTTGCAAGATGATTCAGTACTTATGCTCCCTGAGTCTTATCCTTCTTGCATTTGATATTTTTGACAATGCTTATTGTTTGTCAGGCTCTTGTATCTTTTCTGGTCTTTTTGTTTGTTTGATCTTAGTCACTTAATGGTTTTTACTATTAAGTCAAACCTAACTTCTTTTGGGAAGTTAAGACATTTTCTTTTTTAAACTTTCTCATGCAAAAACTTTCAAACATACGTTAAAATGAGGGGAATAGTTTCAGACCCCCTCCTGAATAGATCACCTGTATAGAACTTTCTATCGTTCCCCAGCCTTATTTCATCTGGCCCCTTCTCTTCCATTAGAGTATTTTAAAGCAAATCCAAGCTATCACAAACATTCATATATAAATACTGATGTTTGTATACTTAACATCAAAGGAAGTTGAAAACAATGTCACCCCCAGACCTTGATCAATTCTAACACAATGACCACAATCAATAATGTCTGTAATGTAGCTTATGTTCAAATTTTCCTGATTGTCTCAGAAATGTCTTTTTAGAGATGGTTTGTTAGAATCAGGATCTAAGCAAGGACCACACATTGTGTTGGGTCAATATGACTGTAAAGTCCTTTAATCTATTATAATTCCTCTTCCACTTATTCATGGCAATTTGTGGAAGATGCTAGATCTTTTGTTATTCTACATACTTTAAAAATAGAAAAATAGCCTGTAATCCCAGCACTTTGGGAGGCTGAGACAGGAGAATCACAAGTTCAAAGCCAGCCTCAGCAAGGGTGAGGCACTAAGCAACTCAGTGAGACCCTGTCTCTACATAAAACACAAAACAAGGCTTGGGTGTGGCTCAGTGGTTGAGTACCCCTGAGTTCAATCCTCAGTACCAAAAAAAAAAAAAAAAAAAAAAAAGGAAGCAAAGAAGAGTGAAATACAAACTTAGAGTTCCAAAGAGGCATTTTATTTTGGGAAAAGCTAAGTTGTGAAAGAGAATTTATTTTGAGAAAAATGAAAAATCTGAGTTTTCACATGTAATTTTTATAATGAAGTTACATTTTAAAACTAAATAGTGAGAAGTCAAGTGAGAAGGACATTAGACTGGGGACTGAGAATGTTTCATGTCTTTATCTGGGAGGTGGTTACTCAGGTGACAACTATACAAAAAGTCAATGGGGCTAAGCATGGTGGCTCCCAGTGACTTATGAGGCTGAAGCAGGAGGACCATAAGTTCCAGGTCAGCTTCAATTACTTAGTGAGACTTTGTCTCATTAAAACAAAACAAAAAAGAAAATGAGATGGAGCTCATGGTAGAGACCCCGCCCCACCCTGCCCAAGGCTGTTTCATCTCCAGTGCTGTTAAAAAAAAAAAGTCAGCCGGGCCCGGTGGCTCAAGCCTGTAATCCCAGCACTCAGGGAGGCTGAGACAGGAGAATCGCAAGTTCAAAGCCAGCCTCAGCAACGGCGAGGCGCTAAGCAACTCAGGGAGACCCTGTCTCTACATAACACACAAAATAGGGCTGGGGATGTGGCTCAGTGGTCAAGTACTCCTGAGTTCAATCCCCAGTACCCCCCAAAAAAAAAAAAAAAGTCAATGTACTTTACATATAAATTTGTTGGGGCTGGGGTCAGTGGTAGAGCGCTTGCCCCTCACGCGTGAGGCACTGGGTTCGATCCTCAGCACCACATACAAAATACATACATAAATAAATAAAATAAAGGTTGTTTAAAAAAAAATTTGTCTACTTTATAGTAGCTCAGTAGTAGAGTATTTGCTTAGCATTTGCAAGGCCCTGGGTTCTATCCCAGCACTACCAAAAAAGAAGATAATACATATTTGTTTGTCAAAAGTGAAGCATTATGGTTTGGATCTGAAATGTCACCCAAAAGCTCATTGGTTGAAGGTTTGGTCCCCAATGCAGTAGAGTTCAGAGGTAGGACCTGCAGGAGGTGATTGGATCATGAGGATTCTGACTTCATCAATGGATTGATTCATTTATGGATTTATAGCTTAATGGGTTTGGGCAGAGGAACTTTGCTATAAAAGTGTGAGCTCTCTGTTTTCAGCCTCCATGAGCTGAGCAGCTTTGCTTCACTACATGCTCCCTGCTGTAATGTTTCACTTCACCACAGGCCCACAAACAATGGAGACAAGTGACCATGAACTGAAATCTCTGAAACTAAGCCAAAATAAATCTTTGCTTTTTTTTTTTTTTTTTTTTGGCACTGGAGATTGAACTCAGGGGCACTCGACCACTGAGCCACATCCCCAGCCCTATTTTGTGTTTTATGTAAAGACAGGGTCTCACTGAATTGCCTAGCACCTCGCTGTTGCTGAGGCTGGCTTTGAACTCGTGATTCTCCTGTCTCAGCCTCCCTGAGTGCTGGGATTACAGGCTTGAGCCACCATGTTGGCTAATCTTTGCTTTTTAAGTTGATTTTCTCAGTTATTTTGTCACAGTGGCAGAAAGCTGACTAACATATACAATGTGACATGTTATTAAAAATGAATGTCACATGGTTGGTTTTTTTAAAAAAAAAGTGCTGGGGGTATAGCTCAGTGGTAAAGTGCTTTCCTAGCATGTACTAAGCATAATTATATTATGGTTGTGTTTTCAGATAGGAGTCTTTTCCTTGTAGAAATATATACTGATGTATATTTACAGGTGAAGTGTAATATAATGCCTTGAATTTATTTACATAAAACTCCAGAAGGAGAGGGTGGATGTGTAGAGATGAACCTAGATCATCTGTGCACTGATGATTGTTGAAGTTGGGGACAGGTGAATGGAGGTCCATTGTCCTATTTTCTCTACTTGTGCATATGTTTGAAATTTTACAAGATGAAACAATCTGCAGAGAGATTGTCCGCAAGTCTCTTGGTCACGGTCCAGCAAGATGTTTCTTTGGCATATTAGGTTAAGGTGGACATTCAGGTCACTTTCTGAAGGCTTTTACAGGAATTCTTCTGGGGCAACAGATTGAGGACACAAAGGAAGTGCTGACTTCCCCCCAAAACCTCCCTCAAGAGTCTTTCAGGCTGAGTGTGATGGCACATGCCTGTGATCCCAGCAACTCGGGAGGCTGAGGCAGGAGGATCACTTCTTTGAGTCCAGCTTCAGCAATTTAGCAAGGCCCTAAGCAATTTAGTGACTCTGTCTCAAAAATTAAAAAAATAAATAAAAAACAAAAAGGGCTGGGGATGTGGTTCAGGGGTTATGCACACTTCAGTCCCCCATACCCTCCCCCCAAAAAACGTCTTTGTGCCTGGTTCCACAGTTCTCTCCCTGCCCTCTCATTTCCGTTCATCTATTTGAGTAGGTAGCATGAGTGTCATAAAGAGCACGAACAATGGCTGGAGCACAGCTTGGTGGTAGGGTGTGTGCATGAGGCTCTGGGTTCAATCCACATCATCAAAAATAAATAAATAAATTTTTTAAAAGTACAAGCTGTAATCAGGGGATTTAGTGAAAAGTACATTGCCCTCCTTGCCCTATGCGCCATTTTCCAGCCTCCAGTTGTCTCTCCCTAGAGGCAACTCTCTTATCCAGTTTCATGTACACCTGTGCAGAAAAATTAAACACAGATGAAATGTGTATATGGGGCCAGTGGTATAGCTCAGTGCTTGCCCTGGGTTCCATCCTCAATACTACAAAAGCAAAATAAAACAAAAAACAAAGAATACACATGTCTGCTATCTCTTTCTTCCCATCCTTTTTTGCATAAATGGTGACATCCACATCTACTGTTTTGAACATGTTTAGTTCAAAAGTATGTTTGTTATATTTCATATAATATCTGAGACATTCCACTCTGTATATACAATAAGCCTTAAGCTTCCTTAAGTTTCCCTTAGGCCCATTCTACTCTGGTGTCCACGTGCCACAGGTGATGTATCAGACCTCTGTTAGTGAAAGCAGGATCTTTTCAAACCTGGTATATCACCTTTAGGGTAGTAGGTCCTTTCCTTTTGAGGTCATAATTTAATTATCAGAGGTAACCTTAAGGGGGGTGTTTTGCTTTGGGCTCTGCGTGATGAAATAGGGTGTGTGAGGCTACAAAACAGCTAATCAATTTGCTGAGCTGAACCTTAGATTCCAGGCTGTCTAAAGTCAAAGCCTGAATTCTTCCACCACACTGGGGTCAGGGCGGGAGGGGTTCTGCTGGGGTGTAACTTTTCATTTTCATCTGGGAGGAAAGCAAGGCATGAATATAAGTCTTTTACATCTGGAAAGTTTCACCCTATCTTTGTGGCATTGGGGTCAAGGGCAGGAGCTCCAGGGCTGTCCTTGGCTGTAACCTGGACCAGGGAAGGAGATGGAGCACCTCTCCACTCCCCAGTATGTGAAAGGAACATTAGGAAGGCACTGTGAATGAAAGGGCAGATGGAGGGCAGTCAGGTTCTCCCTCTCAGTAAGGTCAAGTCCAGAACTGGAAGGCAGGGGACTTGTAAGGCAGAGCAGTTGCAGCTACAGATCATCCCTCCTGTTGCTCTTTTCCGGTTGGCCTCTGAACTGTGACCCATGGTCATCATCCTCTCACCTGAGTAATTCAGGGCAGCCTTGCCCCCCAGGTAGCAGGACGTGTGCCACTGCCCCTAGGACAGCTGAGATGGGTCTTCTGTTTCTTGGGAGGCTCACCTTAAACTTTAGTTGCTTGTTTAATTCTTAGGAATTATTTGTGCAATGTATGATGAGGACAGGAGGTTCAATATACAATCTAGTGTCTGGGCCTGATGGTGGTCTCTGGGCCCCAGGAGCCTGGATATATTCTATTTTTTTTTTTTTTTTTGGTACTAGGGATAGAATTCAGGGGTACTGGACCATTGAGCCACATCTCCAGCCCTCTTTTGTGTTTTTTTAAAAAATATTTTTTATTTATACAAGGACAAAGTCTCTTTATTTTGTTTATTTATTTTTATGTGGTGCTGAGGATAGAACCCAGTGCCTCACACGTGCGAGGCAAGTGCTCTGCCACTGAGCCACAACCTCAGCCCTATTTTGTGTTTTATTTAGAGATAGGGTCTCACTGAGTTGCTTAGTGCCTCGCCATTGCTGAGGCTGGCTTTGAACTCGCAATTCTCCTGTCTCAGCCTCCCAAAGTGCTGGGATTATAGGCATGGGCCACCACGCCCGGCTTGAATATATTCTTTCCTGGAGTCCCTAAGTATGATGTATGAAAAGGTTCCTCAAGGTCACAGTTGGACAATCAGTTCAAAGTAATTAAATCAATGCCTGGTGGAATGGAGGACAGTATGTGTACCTAGTGACCTAGCAGTGGCCTGTGTTAGAGGAAGTGGATGGGGCCTAGCCAATGTAAATATTTTTATTAATAAAGAAATGGAAGAAATAGAAACAAAAGCTACTTCTGTTGCTGATCTAAATGATACTATTTTCTTGGGATGGATATAGACCTGCGGAAGGTGTTGGCCACAACCTTACTCACAGAGCTCATTGGATTTCAACAAAAACTCCTTGGATCCTTCCTCTGGAGAACTTGAGACAAACATATGAATAACTAGAAGGCAGGGAGGGGTGTGGACAGGTCCTGTAGGAGCCTGACGGACAAGGCTTTTGAGAGGGTGCAGAAGAAAGTGTTATGCTGCTTGGGGAAGAGGAGACAAGAGCCTAGGGAGGCAGAGCTTGGAAAGGCACAATGCAAAGTGCTGGGGTGGGCTTGAGGGACATGCAGGGAGCTCTGAAGTCACTACAGAGATGAAAGGAGGAGGTGCCATAGCACTATGGCTATGAGTGTGGACTCTGAAGCCATAAACTCTGCCACTTAGTACCTATGGGAACATTTCTGCAACTCATTTTCCTCAACTGTAGAGTGGGAGTGATGAACAGAACCTCATTTGTTGCAAGGATTAAGTGAGTGCTTACACAGAAAGGGTTTAGAACTGTGTTTGGCACATAGCGAGTACCTTTTCCCCAGAAGTAAATGCAAACTCCGAGAAAACTATTCAAATAGTGTATTTGAAGGTGATCTCAGGAAATGCGGGTAGGGAAGTGGGAAAGCAGGATAGGGAAGGAAAGCAGTCAACAAAGGGTGTATTATCAAGGGAATTTGTCATGGCGGGGTGAGTGGAGGTTAATCTGCAGAGGAGCACGGGAGTGGTGCAGAGCATGCTTGTCAGGGTTACCCCATGGTGGTGGGCGAGGGAGGGGGTATTTATGTACCTGTTCCCATCACTCATTGGTCCAGGGACCTTGATTCTCTGGTGTTTCCAGTTTTCTGTGCACATGTGGGGCAGAACACACACACACACACACACACACTCACACACACACTCACACACCTACATAAAACCAACAAAAACAAAAACTCTTGGGCAAAGAGGGAGAAATGCTGTTGTTGGAAGCCAGTGAAACAGCCCAGTGATAAGGCCCAAGCTGGGGCAATAATAGACCTACTACAACCACAAAGAGCCTCGGTAAACAATACTGACTTCCTAGCTAAAAATCACATAGTATGACTGTGACCCAGGCCAGGTTAGCCTACTTTCCAAAATTAGAGGTTTACATGGGTTGAAGAACCAGCCCTACAGTTGCCATAGAAGCTTGAGGGATGGCAGATCATAGAACATTAGCAACATTTATGTCCAAGTATCCAGATGGTAGAAGGAATAAACTGTGGTCACTATGGTAGGCTTGATCCATGCTATTTGCTAGTTTTCCAGTGAAATTTTAGCTGCAAGATATGGAGTGCTAGCTGGACGCGGTGGCACATGCCTGTTATCCCAGCACTTTGGGAGGCTGAGACAGGAGAATCACGAGTTCAAAGCCAGCCTCAGCAATGGCGAGGCGCTAAGCAACTCAGGGAGACCCTGTCTCTACATAAAACACAAAATAGGGCTGGGGATGTAGCTCAGTGGTCGGGTGCCCCTGAGTTCAATCCCCAGTACCAAAAAAAAAAAAAAAAAGATATGGAGTGCTTCAGAAGAGTAGTGAGTCAGACTGAGAGGTCATCACACCACCATTTCCAATTTTTACCTGTGAGTAGGGGATGAGGGGCAGAAATTGGAGTACTGATTTCTTCTCTTTGAAATTGGGCCCCTTGGAAACAGATATTAGAAACCTTGAATTCATAAAAAGGAATTTGAACAAGATGGAAGAATCTGGCATTATTTACCTCTTTCCCTCCATCTGGAGTGAATAGCACAGATTGCATTTGTTAGGGTTTTGGATAATGTAATAAATAGACAAGGCATCATCACCTTCACCCAGTGGGGACCTTCTGAAAAGCTACTCAGGACCATAGAGGGGAATAAATATGGTGCCTTCAGCCCCAGAGTTATTCAGGTCATGGTCCCGCCACATTGGACTGGGAAGCTTCTTGGAGGCCTGGAGCAGCTGCCCCATTCTGTCTTGTTCATCTTGACTTACCACTGCATGTTGTGTCCCTGCTGTACGGTGCTTGCCATCAATGTCAGCCCCCTCTTGCACATTGCACTTTCTTTCCCCAAATCCATCTTCTGGTACAGCATTAGAGTTCCAGCTGCACACGTGGGAGACAAAATAGAGACCACATTTCCCAGCCTTCTTTATAACTGAGTTTTTGCCAATGGAAGGTGAGTGGAATAGTTAGTTGGGTGGAATTTTCCTGGCACCACTTGCCCCCTGTTTCCTCTCATTGGAACTGGAATGCAGACTTAATGGAGATCCTGTTTCAACCACGTGGACAAGGACAATTCCCAGGGGAAGAACCATAAGATGGAAGGGACCTAAAGTCCTGAGTGAGGGTGACATACAACTGTCCTGCCATTCAGGGTCCTCCTCAACTATCACCCTTGTTTGCTTATGCTGAGGATCTTTTATTAGAGGGAAGAAAGCCTTTATGGTGTGTCTTGGGGTCTCTTTATTTACAGTCCTCCAGGGTTGACTTTGGCTCCCATTTGATTTCTGGCTAGGTGTGTTGTTGGATACAAACTTGCTGCTAGGCCAAAGATAGAGTAGCATGGTTTAAATGGTCTAAGCATAAGCAGTACAAGACAGTCTTGACAGCCCTACAGGACAGGGAACAGGGCTTCTTCTTCTTCTTCTTCTTCTTTTTTAAAAAACTTTTTTTTTTTTTTGCTAGTTGTCAATGGACTTTTATTTTATTTATTGATATGTGGTGCTGAAAATTGAACTCAGTGCCTCGCTCATGCTAGGCAAGTGCTCTACCACTGAGCTACAATCCCAGCCTGGAACAGGGCTCCTTTAATTTTGTTGCTTTGTCATCGTGGACTTGTGACTTCTATCTTGTGACTAGGGTGACTATTGCAATTTCCACCATTCTGTCCTCGTTCCAGCTAGTGGGAAGGGAAGAAGAAAATTGAGAAGTATAGGCGTCTCTCCTTGAGAGCATACTTTATAGATGCAGTGAAAACTTGGGCATTTTATTACTTAAGAAGAAGAGAATGGAATCTGCCACACCCTGCCAAGTTGATTTAGCTCAATAAATATTGGGAGAAATTTATGGAAGAAAGACTCTTCCTTTTAAAGGTAGTTGTTTGACGTGAGCTCAGTGGCTTAACAAGGCACCCAAAATTCAGTGGCTTAAGTATTCAGCCAGGTTAGGATTTATTTTGCTTTGGTGACAAATAATCCCAAAGTATTTGACTGCAAATCTCTTTTATTCTGGTGTGCCCCCTGCAATATGACTTTGCCACTCCTCCTATCAAGAGGTAATGTCTATTCCTCTACCCTTAAATCTGAGCTGGCCATGGGATGTGCTTTGACCAACAGAATGTGGCAGAAATGTTGTCATAGTACTTCTAGTAACACAAAGGATTAAAATAACACAGGTGTATTTTTGTTCATGGGGTTATGCTTTTGGTATCACTTAGGGATCTAGGCTGATGGAACAGTCACTGTATCAAACTTTGCCATACAGAAGGAGAGAAAACTGCATTGGCACTTAGATTATCCACCTAGGTGTGACACGGATCAATGGTACTCAGATTTCAGTGGCCAGAGCAAATGGATGTGGAAATTTAATCCCACCATGTGACCAAAAAGAGACAAAACCACAATATCTGTGAACATCCCTAAATTCCACCCTTAAGATAGTTTCTCTTCTTCTTGTAGTAGTGAGTAGGTACGCAGGGCTCATCTGACATCAACACCATGTTGGGGCTGCAGGCGCCTCTTCCACCCCCAGGACATTGCCTTTATCCTCACGGTGGTAACAGCTCTCCACTAAGTTTATATTCTAGCCCATGGGAATGGAAGGACCTGATCCTCCTTTATTTTAGGGGCATAAATTGGAAGTTACAGCATCAGTTTCACTCACATCCTATTGGCTAGAACCAAGTCATCTGACCTCTGTTTGGGAAGGCTGGGGAATGGTCTTCAGTTGGGTGGTTGTGTGTCCTCTTGAACATCCTCCACTGTAGGGGACAGAACAGACCCTGGGGTTGGGGGAAGCACCAGCAGCTGTGGACCCTCAATGCCTGGGCTGTCATGGTTTTCCTGCACTCAGTCCTGTCCAGGCGGAGTCCCATTTTGTGTATGTGTGTTTCTAAGAAATTACTTGTAAATCAAAACAGTTTTCACAAACATGAATGATCATTTCAGAAAGATTTCATCTTCATTTTTACTAATCTTATTTATTTATATCCCATATTTATTTGCTATTCCAAAAAGTTTTAAAGAGACTACTGTGGGATGGAGAGCCTAACACACTGGCTTAAAATTTATTTGCTTATGCATTTTATACAAGTGCATGTTATGATTGAAAGGCACATTCTAGACCTCAAATGCTTTTTTTTTTTTTGGTACTGGAGATTGAACTCAGGCGTACTCGACCACTGAGCCACATCCCCAGCTCTATTTTGTGTTTTATGTAGAGACAGGGTCTCACTGAGTTGCTTAGCGCCTCACCATTGCTGAGGCCAGCTTTGAAGTCGCGATTCTCCTGTCTCAGCCTCTCAAAGTGCTGGGATTACAGGCGTGTGCCACCGCTCCCAGCCCCAAATGCTTTTAATGCTTCCAGTAACTGACCCCAAATATATTTAGTTCGCACGCGGGGAATTTTTTTTATTGGGCTTTCTGTAAAAATATGCTAAACATTTTTCCTGTCTCCACAAACAAGTGCTGATTCTGTTTTTCTCCCTAGATTCTCTCTTGGGAAAGGTTGCAGTGAAGAAAAGGATTGTGAATCTTCCTATTAAGAAGTCTAAGAAAATCAGTCTTGATCCTTTGGAAGTTTTTATTCAAGAAAATCACACGCTGGGGCTGGGGTGTGGCTTAGTGGTAGAGCGCTTGCCTAGCATGTGTGAGGCACTGGGTTCGATTCTCAGCACCACATATAAATAAATGAATAAAATAAAGGTCCATTGACAACTAAAAAATGTTTAAAAAAAAAAAAAGAAAAGAAAATCACACGCGCCCAGGCTCCCAGGAAATAAAATGCACTTGGCAAACCTGAAAAGAAAACTGAAACTTTGTTTAAATAACTATTTTGCCAGATCTTGGATGGTTTGTGGGTTTGTGTGCTTTAGATTATTCATGTGAGAGCAAGTACAAGTGAGCACACATGTGTGAGTGCACATGTGTGTGTGCATGCGTGTATGCATATGTGTGTGCATGTGTGTGTGCATGGCACACAGCAGTTGAGATCAATGTGCAAAGTCTGTGGTGGTGATCTACTGACTATGGATTTATCAGAATGAGGGAGGCAGGGCAAAGATTTTGCCTCTCAACTCAGTCCCCAATCTCCCTAGTGTTTTCTGACAAGAGGCCATCCCCCTAACTTTCATTCTCTATCAGTAAATGAAGCAGTTGCTGAGCCAGCTCTAGTTTTCCGGAAGTCAGATGACCTTTCCCCTCCCCTGGCTCAGCTCTCCTTGCTCTGGGGTGGACACCATGGACCCACAGATGGCTCTCCTTTTCCTGCTGCTCCTGTGCCCAGGTAGGAGACAGGGGAGAGAGATGATGGGTTCCGTGGGAGAGGCCAGTGCCACCAAGCTGAGACCAGTCTCACATATGAAAGGGATGGTCTTTTACTTTCCTTTTTTTCTCATCTGTGCTTTTCTTCTTCCCCTCTTGTCTGTGTGTCCCCACGCCCACAGGCCTGGGAGCTACTGCTACTTCCTGTCCTCAGAATGTGAATATCTCGGGTGGCACCTTCACCCTCAGCCATGGCTGGGCACCTGGGAGCCTCCTCACCTACTCCTGCCCCCAGGGCAGTTACCCAGTCCCTGCATCACGACTGTGCAAGAGCAGTGGACAGTGGCAGATGCCAAGATTCACAAGATCCACCAGGCTCACGAAGGCAGTCTGCAGACGTGAGGCTCCCCTTCGGCTTTGCCCAGCATGCTCCACCAAGGGCCGGCCCAGAACTTCTATTTATGAGTTGCTCAGGATAGGCTGACCCTGATTAGTGGAGGGAAGGCTAAGTTGCCCTCCAAAAAACTTGGAAAATGTCAATTGTCCACAGTAAGGAATTCAGGACAGGATTTAATGGAGATTGTGAGGTACCAAAGTTAGGGATGACTTTTTATGTATAATTGATTGTGTGGTAGTGACCATTCAAATGGCTGCTGAATGGCACCAGGATCTCCTGGACACCTGAGAATCCCAAGAAAAGGGCTGGGGTGACCATGACCCTCAGGAGGCCGAGGGAAGTAATTAATCAATTAAATTCTACTCTGTAAAATTGTCAGTATTCAACTGGTTGTCTTAAAAAGTAATTTCATCTCTGTCAACCTACTTTCCCAAACAAATTGTGTGTGTGTGTGTGTGTGTGTGTGTGAGAGAGAGATACTGGGAATTGAACCCAGGAGCACTCCATCTCTGAACTACATCCCTAGCCCCTTTTATATTTTATCTTGAGACAGGGTCTTGCTAAGTTACCGAGGCTGGCCTCCTACCTCAGTCTCTCCAGTTGCTGGGATTGAGTGTTTACCAGCGTGTCCAGTTCTTCCAGTGTTTTAACAACCAGTTGATCATTTTCCTGTGTCCCAGAAGAATATTACTCACTTGATGCCCAGCCCAGGTGTCAGCCAGTCACCCCTGTCTCCCCCACTTCTTTCCCTCCAGCTGTTCGCTGTCCAGCCCCTGTTTCCTTTGAGAATGGTGTGTATACTCCACGGCTGGGGTCCCACCCCGTGGGTGGCAACCTGACTTTCGAGTGTGAGGATGGCTTCACACTGCGGGGCTCACCTGTGCGGCACTGTCGTCCCAATGGCATGTGGGATGGAGAGACAGCTGTGTGTGACAATGGTGGTGAGTGGTCTGACCAGGGGGCTTCGTGGGGGCCAGATGCACCCAGAGAGCCTCTTTTGGGGACAGGGACCTGGTGTTCTAGACAGAAGAATATTCCTGGAATTGGGTAAATTGAGGTCCACAGGTCATCCATCACCAGCCTGCAGGGAGCCTGGCCCTGGCAGTTGGTACTACAGCTCCAATACAAAGGCTCCACATACTCTGTCCATCGTTTCTAAATGTCTCAAGGCAACACTTGGTATTTGGGCTCCATCCAAGCCCAGATCTTAACAGCCTTTGGGCAGGTTATATATCCTCTTAATGCCTCAGTTTCACATCTGTAAAATGGGAATAGTAAGAGTGCTGGCCTCATGGGATTTCCATGTGAGTTAAATGAGTTGATATTAGTAAGCACCTGGAATAGCTTCTGGAACTTGCTAACACCACATACACTTTTGCCATGGTTCTTACTGACCCTGTGAATGGTGAATGGCTCCACTTGGCAGAAGTAGGACTTCCAGGATTCCCCTGAGCCACATTTGCCCATGGGTTTACATAACACAGAAGATAATGCCTACCAGGTGGCAGGAGTATACCCATACCCAGTGGCCCAGCTGATGGCTCCCTACTTCTGCTCTGGAGTTTTTCCCAAACAGGGGCACTTAACCACTGACCACACCCCAGCCCTTTTTTGTATTTTATTTAGAGACAGGGTCTCACTGAGTTACTTAGGGCCTTGCTAAGTTGCTGAGGCTGACTTTGAAGTCACAATCCTCCTGCCTCAGCCTCCTGAGCCACTGGGATTACAGGTGTGCACCACCATGCCCAGTCCCAAACACCTCCAAAATTTATTTAAACATAAATTTAATTTATTTAAAAATGTCCCTAGATGCTAGGGAATGAACCCAGGGGCTTCACACATGCCAGCAAGCACTCTACCACTGAGCCACACCCAACCCTGTTTTTATTATATTTTGAGACAGAGTCTTGCTAAGTTGCCCAGGCTGGCCTCCAACTTGCCACCCTCCTTCCTCAGCCTCCCAAGAAGCTGGGATTGCAGTTGTGTGCCACCATGCCTGGCTCTTTTATTTTTTTGTGGTACAGGGAATGGAACCCAGGGCCTTGAGCAAATTAGGCAAGTGTTCTACCAATGAGCTACACTCCCAACCCCAAAGTATAAAAATCTTAAGTATTGAATTTGATGGATTTCTACATTTGTATCCACCTATATAATCACCACCCAGATAGAGAACATGTCCCACACTTTTAGAGGCTCCCTCCTATCCCACTTCTGACTCCTCTTAACCTCTCCTAACCCCTCTTCTGACTTCTGTTGTCAGAGTGGTTTAACTTGCTCTAATACTTCATGAAAATGGAATCATGCAGGATGTATTCTTTCACATTTGACTTCCTTTATCCAACACTCTGACTGTGAAATTTATCTATGTGATGGTGCATATCAGTGGTTTTTATTTTTCATAACTGCATAGTAGTTCATTATATGACTGTATTATGTATTCATTCTTCTGTTGAGCATTTGGGTTATTTCCAGTTTGCGGCTATTATGAGTAGGCTCTATGAATATGATTATTCTTAGAATTTTTTTTTTTTTGGTACCAGGGATTGAACTCAGGGGTACTCGACCACTGAGCCACACCCCCAGCCCTATTTTATGTTTTATGTAGAGACAGGGTCTCACTGAGTTGCTTAGTGCCTCACTGTTGCTGAGGTATGCTTGGAATTTTTAAAAAACATTTTTAGTTGTAGATGGACACAATACCTTTATTTTTATGTGGTGCTGAGGATCAAACCCAGTGCCTCACACATGCCAGGCAAGTGCTCTACCACTGAGCTACAACCCCAACCCTATGCTTGGCTTTTGTACTTTCTCTTTTTTGGTACTGGGGATTGAACTCAGGGGTACTCAACCACTGAGGTACATCCCCAGCCCTATTTTGTGTTTTATGTAGAGACAGGGTCTCACTGAGTTGCTTAGTGCCTCGCTATTGCTGAGGCTAGCTTTGAACTCACCATTCTCTTCTCTCAGCCTCCCAAAGTCCTGGGATTACAGGTGTGTGCCACCGCACCCAGCTACTTTGTTTCTCTTGAGTAAATGATCCACAGGTGGTATTGTCAGGAGAGATGATAGGTTGGCATATTAAAGTTGATAGGTTGGCATATTAAAGCCAGCATTAGCACAGGCTGACAGTTTCACTGATGGACACTCCAGCAATGTAACAGTTCTGTTTGCATCACATCCCCTCCAACACCTGGAATTAGCTGTGATTTCATGCTGGTTGGTGTGTAGTGACATCTCATTGTGTTTTATGTAGTGTCCTCACACTACATCTTCTCTGGGGATCTGGGTAGACACAGGTGAGGCCTAGGTTGGAATTAGGAATGCTTCAGCTGGCGACTGAGGCTGCTGAATTCTAAACCCTTCACCCGACTTAAGTTTCTCAATTCACCCTGGTCTCACAGTTGTGGTTTCTCTCAAGGGACCCTTGCAGCTCTGAGGGTCTAGAGAGGAGGAAGAGCCTGGTGGGAGGGGCTTGGTGGGTTGCTCACCTCTGTCTTCTTTGTTCACTTGCAGCTGGCCACTGCCCCAACCCCGGCATTTCAGTGGGTGCAGTGCGGACGGGCTCCCGCTTTGGCCTTGGGGACAAGGTCAGCTACCGCTGCTCCTCAAATCTGGTGCTGACGGGGTCTTCGGAGAGGGAGTGTGAGAGCAATGGGGTCTGGAGTGGGACGGAGCCCATCTGCCGCCGTGAGTTGCCACACTGCCCTCCTGAGACTCTTGACACCCCTGGCCCTGGCCTTGGCTGACCCCCAGGTGGTTGTTCCCATAGAACCCTACTCTTACGACTTTCCTGAGGATGTGGTCCCTGCTCTGTCCACCTCCTTCTCCCATGTGCTTGGAGCCACCAATCCCACCCAGAAGAAGAAGGGTGAGTGTTTGAGGTGGGGGTAGCAAGGGCTGGACCTGCGTGGAACAGGGGAGGGAGGAAAGCCTCCTGTGTCTCAGTGACTGAAGGGGAGGCAGGGAGGCTGGTCTCCCTCACCAAGAGCATAGGAAGGAGGAGCGCGTCTGAATCTCCTCTTACATATTTCTCCAGAAAACCTGGGCCGTAAAATCCAGATCCAACGCTCTGGTCACCTGAACCTCTACCTGCTCCTGGACGCCTCTCAGAGTGTGTCGGAAGGTGACTTTGAGATCTTCAAGAACAGTGCTTCCGTCATGGTGGACAGGGTCAGCAATTAGGACTCTGCATGCTGGGAAGTCCTTCCTGGCTCTCTCTGTCTTCTTCCTGTGCTCAGAGCCTCACTCACAGCCCACCTCCTTCTAGACGTCCTCCAAGATTATATTCATGCCATGCAGGAATCATAAATTCATACGATCATATTTTTCATTCCACAAACACCTTTGGGGCACCTACTATGATCCAGGCACCATGCTGGGTGCTGGGGAACAGCAAAGGTGAACAAGGCTAGCTGGGCATGGTGGCACAAGCCTGTAATCCTAGCACTTGGGAGGCTGAGACAGGAGAATTGCGAGTTCAAAGCCAGACAGGCACTAGGCAACTCGGTGAGACCCTGTCTCTACGTAAAACACAAAATAGGGCTGGGGATGTGGCTCAGTGGTCGAGTGCCCCTGAGTTCAATCTCCAGTACCAAAAAAAAAAAAAAAAAGTTGAACAAGGTTATGAAGTCTTCTCCCCAGAAATTAATTATCTAGAAGAGTGAACAGTGGTATCCACAGAGGGGTAACAAAATAATCCATGGAGGTGTGGCAGAAAAACACTAGTGTCTCTATTGAATAATCTTAATTTTAATTAAGTTAATAATATTTAATAATTTTCTTTTAAAACTTTAATATTTTGTGTAGGTTTAAAAATATGTATATTTGGGGCTGGGGATATAGCTCAGTTGGTAGAGTGCTTGTCTTGCATGCACAAGGCCCTAGGTTCAATCCCCAGCACCATAAAAAAAAAAGTGTATATTTGAATAGTGAAATACCTTATAATTTATAAAGTTAGTTGGGCATGATGGCCTGTAATCCCACTACTCAAGAAACTGAGGCAGGAGGATTGTGAGTTCAAGGCCAGCCCTGGCAATTTAGCAGACTTTCTCAAAACAAAACAAGGGATGTAGCTTAGTAGTGGAATGCCTCTGGTTCAACCTGCAGTACCACACACACAAACACACGCACACATAATTATAAATGTATATACCCATATTGGGGTATGTATCTGAAATGGTTTTTGATGGGGAGGGTACCAGGGATTGATCTCAGGGGAACTCCACCACTAAGCCACATCCCCAGGCCTATTTTGTATTTTATTTAGAGACAGGGTCTCACTGAGTTGCTTAGTGTCTCGCTTTTGCTGAGGCTGGCTTTGAACTCACGATCCTCCTGCTTTGGAAGATTACAGGCGTGTGCCACTGTGCTCAGCCTCCAAAATGTTTTTGTTGACAGGCAGCATTAACAGAAGAGTTTGAGGGCTGGGGTGGTGGACTGCTTGCTTTTTTTTTTTTTTTGTACTGGGGATTGAACTCAACCACTGAGCCACATCCCAGCCCTCTTTTGTGTTTTATGTAGATACAGGGTCTCATGGAGTTGCTTAGCACCTTGCTGTTGCTGAGGCTGGCTTTGAACTCGCGATTCTCCTGTCTCAGCCTCCCAAAGTGCTGGGATTACAGGCGTGCACCACCGTACCTGGCACACTTTTAACTTTATTAACTTGTGTTGTTGCTGGTGGAGATTGAACCCAGGGCTAAGCACATCGACCTGCACACCCACCCATGTTTTTTTTTTTTACAAATTTTTTTTTTAGTTGTCGATGGACACAATGTCTTTATTTTATTGTTTTGTATGTGGTGCTGAGGATCGAACCCAGGGCCTCACGCATGCGAGGCAAGCGCTCTACCGCTGAGCTACAATCCCAGCCCCCACCCATGTTTTAAAGAGGGTTTCTTTATGTCTTCTGTAGAGTTTCTCTTGGGAGTTAAAATACCTAATTAAGTGGTGAGGCAACAAAATGCACCAGTTAGAGAAATGATCCCAGAGTTGCACTGGCAGACTCAAATCCTTTATTTTTTAATTAAAAAATATTTTTTGCTAGTGAGGATTGAACCTAGAGAATACATCCCAGAACTTTCTATTTTTTATTTTGAGACAGGGTCTCACTAAGTTGCTGAGGGTCTTGCTAAACTGCTGAGACAGGCCTCGAACTTGTGATCCTCCTGCCTCAGCCTCCTGAGTCATTACAATTGGGATTGCAATTGGGCACCACTGTGCCTGGCCAGACTCAAACCCTAGTGCCACCTCTTACTAGTGATGTGATCCAGGGTGAGGCAGTAAGCCTGTTTCCTAATCTATGAAATAGGGAGCATTATGCCCCTCACTGATTGGATGTGAGGAGGAAATGAGGAGAGAGTGTGTCAGAGCGAATAGATGCTCAGCAGATGTTTTCCTGGCTTCTTGCAAGCTGCAGTTCCTTGCACCTGTCAGTCTCAGGGCAGCTTCTCTGCCTCCGTGAGGGCCTCTTGCTTGTTCTGTCACTATGTCCCCTTTGGTTTCTGGGCCTCTCATTCCACTGCTCACCTGCCCTCCTCAGCTCTTCAGCTTCGAGATCAATGTTAGCGTTGCCATCATCACATTTGCCTCACGACCCCAAATCATCATGTCTGTCCTGAATGACAAATCCAGGGATGTGACTGAAGTGATCCACAGTCTGGAAAATGTCAACTATAAAGGTATGGCTATCATTGAATGAGGGCCGTGGGAGAGGAGAGGATGGATTCAGTACCTGCAGGTAGATTCTGGACAAAGTAGAGAGTGAGGTCTCTTGGGGTATCTTCTAAGTGCAGGTCATGGTGGGAGAGTGCCAGCTTCCTCCAGCTCATGGCTTACCCTGACATGCTTCCAGTCTAAGCGCATAATGTGGGTTTTCAACTCCTTCCAGAGGCCAATGCTGTGTGATTAATTTTCATGGCTCAACACTGTAGTCTCCCATCTTTATCCATCTACACGCTGTATAAAAAATGGTTAAACAACCCACACTCTTTGGAAACCCCATCTCTGAATCTTGGAACCTTAGAGTGGATGCACTGAGCATTTCTAGGTACAAAGAATGAACACTTATTTGAATAGGCAAGATGTCAAATCATTGGATGGCAGGCAAAGGTCTGAGTTTATCAAAGCATGTTGATAACTTGCATTTCTAGTGGTTGTAGAAGAGTGATTCCTCACTTCCTGTTGTAGCCAGGAAGTTTCTAAGAGAGTCTTTCCTTTTGGCGTATTTCAGATCATGAGAATGGAACTGGGACCAATATCTATGAAGCCCTAAATGCTGTCTTCCTCATGATGAATAACCAAATGCAACGCCTTGGCATGGAAACCATGACCTGGAAGGAAATCCGACATGCCATCATCCTTCTGACAGATGGTCAGTACTGCTGTCTTTGTGAATGGGTCTGGAATAGTGAAAGAGGCATCAGTGTAGAGTCAGAAGATCTGCATTCTATTCCCCACTCTGCCACTTTGGGCCTCAGTTTCTTTCCTTTCCTTTCCTTTTTTGTTTGGTACCGGGAATTGAACTCAGGGGCACTCGACCTCTGAGCCACATCCCCAGCCCTATTTTGTGTTTTATGTAGAGACAGGGTCTCACTGAGTTGCTTAGCGCCTCGCCATTGCTGAGGCTGGCTTTGAAGTCGCGATTCTCCTGTCTCAGCCTCCCACAGTGCTGGGATAACAGGCGTGCGCCACCGCGCCTGGCTCTTCTCCTTTTTTTAAAAATACTTTCCATAGCAAATGTATTTTGAGGGAACAAGTTGAACTACAATGCAGTTGAACCAATGTAAAATAAATTCTTAAGAGAAAATCTTGCTATTTTTTATAGATGAGATGATTTTCAGATAATATATATCAATGCATGGGAATATACAGAGAAGACTTCTTTTAAAATATATTTTAATTGTCACATATCATCATACATATTTATGGGGTACAGTGTGGCATTTGAATAGATGTGTATAATGGGTAATGATGAATCAGGGATATTGACATATTTTACCACCTAGCACATTTATCATTTCTTTGTGCTAGAGACATTCAAAATCCTCTCTTCTAGCTACTTTGAAACATTCAATTGTTATCCCTCATAGTTATCCCATTGTGCTATAGAACATTAGAAAATATGGAATGTTTCATGAATTTTCATGCCATCTTGTGCAGAGATTATGATAATCTTCTTTGTTATCATTCTAATTTTCTTTCTCCTTTTTGGTACCAGGGATTGAACTCAGGGGTTGATAACCACTGAGCCACATCCCCACCCCTACTTATTTTTTATTTTGAGACAGGGTCTTGCTAAGTTGCTTAGGGCCTTGCTGAATTTGTGAGGCTGGCCTTGAACTTGTAATCCTCCTGCCTCAGCCTCCTGAGCTGCTGGGATTACAGGCATGATGCCCGGCTTCATTCTTATTTTAATATATGTGTTGCTGAAACAATCATGGGCCTCAGTTTCTTATTTATAAAATAGAAATAGTGTTACTGATGATGATTGTAATGACAACGAGGTTAATGATCACTGCTCTCTTTTCTTACATCTTCTTTTTGGAGTGAAACTTGAGTAGTTTGTACAAAAGCATTCTGTGATTAGAACATGGCAGTTCATGTTACCACCTGGAGGGAACTTGGTGCTAGATGGTGGAGATGTGGCTCCTGAGCAGGAATGTGAGGAGTTGTTTGTACTGGATCTGGCCTCTGCCACTAACATCTTGATTTTTGTCCAAATTCCATAGCCCCTCCAGGACTTGTTTTTTCTTATCTATGAAATAAGGATATCTACACTTCTGGGGTTTCATGAGAATTAAATGAGAAAGAGTATATAAAGCTCCTGGCCCAGTGCCTGGAATGTAGACAATTTCAAGAAATAAAATATTTTGAAATGGCTTTGTTAAGATTCCCAGGCTGGGCTGGGTGCAGGTGGAACACACCTATAATCCCAGCACTTTTGGAGGCTAAATTGCGAGTTCAAAGCCAGCCTCGGCAATGGGCTAGGCGCTAAGCAACTCAATGAGACCCTTCTTTAAATAAAACAAAAAACAGGGCTGGGGATGTGGCTCAGTGGTTGAGTACCCCTGAGTTTAATCCCCGGTACCAAAGATTCCCAGGCTGACTGCTTCTTCTTCATGCTTTTGGGGCTCCAGAGGATTCTGAAACTCACCCAGGTTGACAATTCTTTTCCCTCTCTGTTCTAGGAAAGTCCAACATGGGTGGTTCTCCTAAGCCAGCAGTTGACAACATCAGAGAGATCCTGGATATCAAACAGAATAGGAACGACTATCTAGGTTGGCCTCTGCCCCCACCCACCCACCCAATCTGTGCTGCCCTGTGGGGAGTATGGGGTCCTCAGCTATGGTTCCAGTGGGTCTTGGCTCTGGGCCAGAGCTACACAGTATTCTCTCTGTTGTTTTGTTTGAGGGTGACTGAGTATCACATGGAAGAGTGAAGTTGATCTGCCCATGATCCCCACCTTGGTTTCATCTTGGTGGGCTGGGATGTGGGCAGTTTCTTTATCTGTAAAAGGGCAGCAGTACTAGGACCTGCCTCATAGGCCAAGGGGAGAAGATGCTCAGGCAAACGTCACCTAGCATAGAGAACCGCCATCATCATCGTCATCATCATCGGTGTGGTCATCACCACCGTCTCATGTTTCAGGAATTTTTCCAAGAAGAAGGAACCTGGATTCCTTTAAGGGACTTTCCCTGCTGTTCCTCTTTTAGCAATATAGATAGCTAACCAAGGTTCAGTGATTGTAGTCTATGAAGGAAATATTTCTCAGGTTCAGAGTAAACACAAATTGTACTGACGTTTGACCTGAAAAGGATTTTGGAGAGAGACACTCAGAGAGGGCAGCTGGGTTTTTTCGTTTCATTTTGTTTTTGTTTTTTGTTTTTCTTTTGTTGTTGTTTCTTTTCTTTTCTCTCTCTTTCTTTCTTTCTGTTTTTTTTTGGTACTGGGGATTGAACACCCAGGGGTGTTTATTCACTGAGCAACTTCCCCAGCTTCTTTTTATGTTTTACTTAGAGACAGGCTCTCACTAAGTTGCTTAGGGCCTCAGTAAGTTGTTGAAGCTGGCTTTGAACTTGTGATCCTCCTACCTCAGCCTGCCGAAAAGGAAATACAGGCATGTGCCATCACACCTGGCTTAAAACTGGCCCAGTTTTAAAATTCAAAATTCATTCCCTTCCTCTTTAGCATCTGAACCAGAGTCAAATGCTCAAAAAACACTTTAATAGCTGCATGCAGTGGCACATGCTTATAATCCCAGCTACTTGGGAGGTTGAGGCAGGAGGCTAGAAAGTTGGAGGCCAGCCTGGGCAATTTAGTAAGACCCTGTCTCAAAATACAAAAATGAAAAAAGGGCTGGGAGTATGGCTCAGTGGTAGAACACTTGTCTAGCAACAGCAAGGACCCTGGGGTTCTATCATCAGCACTGCAAAAGAAAGCAAACATTCAAACAGAAGCAGGAAACTGAAGGAATATAGCTGAAGAAAACACACAGGGCATGATCATTGTGTGGCTCCGCTGAGCTTCTCTCCTGACCATTGCTGATTGCATCTGAGACTTCTCTCAGTCAGCCCGAGCTTCTTGATCCTTTCATTCCAAAAGGGTGAAAAGAGTGGAAGACAATGGACTCTGAGGGCCACCACATGGCGGTTCTCCTGGGCATCCATACTCCTAGGACAGAACTGGCAGCTGTGTAGGTCCAGGGCCTCCAGTGTGAAGAGATGGCTTTAGGCTTTTCTCCCACAGCCTACTTTTTCCAGAAGAAGACCAGATCTGAAGCTTCATCTCTATGCAATGTTATGAGTTCCATTCATTCAGCCAGTCATTTCAAAGTCCTTACTGAGAAACTCTCCCAAGCCAGGTACCATCCTGGCTGCCTGCTTGCACAGGACTGCCATCCTAGGGCTGCTGGAGGAAATTGCCCCAAACTTAGGTGGCTTGAAACACAAATTTATTCTTCCATAGTTCTGGAGGTCAGAAGTCTGAAATCATAGTTGTGGGAAGGGCCATGCTTCCTTTAGATGCTGCAGGGAAGAATCTTTACATGCCTCTCCCAGGCACTCCATGGCTCATGGCAGTATAACCCCAATCTCTACTTCTGTCCTCACCTTGCCTTCTTTCCTGTGTAATCTCTGTATCATTGCATGGTGTCCTGCTGTCTGTGTTTGTTTCCAAAGTCTCTCATTATTTTTATTTATTACAAAATTTTTTTGCATTGCTCAGTATTGAACCCAGGGCCTCGTACATGCTAAGTAGGTGCTCTACCACTTAGCTACACTGCCAGCCCCTACCTCTTATAACCCAATGATACCAGTCAGTGGATTATGACCCACCTTAATCTAGCATGACCTCATCTTAACTTGATTAATTCTGCAAAGACCCTTTTTCTGGACAACCTTTCTTGGGTCCACTATTGCCCTCTGGGAGCTCTGTCTCTTTTCTTCTCACTTGAATAAATTCTACTCTTTACATTCAAAAAAAAAAAAAAAAAGAAAGAAAGAAAGAAAGAAAAAGAAAAGGCTGAGGATGTAACCAAGAAAAAGAAAAAATAGTAAGACTCTGTTTCCAATTAAGTATACATCCATAGGTCCTAGGGGGTTAAGACTTGAATATATTCATTTGGAGAACATGATTCTACCCATTTTAGGCAATATTCAGGATAAATAAGGAAACCATATGGCATGCAGCTTGTAGGTAACTCATGACATGATATGAATAAGGCAGAGAGGGAATGAGAGAGTCTGAAGCATTGAAGTTTTAGATATTGAAGGTACATTTGCGCTAAGACTTAAAAAGGTGAGAAAGTGAGCCATGAGGACATCTGGGGAGAATGACCCAGGTGAGGTGAAGCTGGAGGGTTGGAGGTGATCGTGCCTGCAGATTTAAGAAATTTCAACAAGGCTGTGCTGGAAGAGGGAGGGGCAGGGAGTGCTAGGAAACAAAGACAGGTGGCAGGGGTGAAGGAGGCTTGGGTCCAGCTCATGTAGATCTTCGTTGGCATAGTGAGTTCAGATTTCAGCATTCTGTCTCACGGAGTAGCCCCTCAGCCACAGGATTGGTGACTTACTTCCCTCCTCCCCATCAGATATCTATGCCATTGGGGTGGGCAAGCTGGATGTGGACTGGAGAGAACTGAATGAACTGGGGTCCAAAAAGGATGGTGAGAGGCATGCCTTCATCCTGCAGGATACACAGGCTCTGCGCCAGGTTTTTGAACATATGCTGGGTGAGTGAGCTTTGTCTTCCTGGTATTGGGGAAAACAGTGGGGAGGCAGAGGGGGGCCCAGGTTGGGAACCTGGGCACAGTGACCCTCCCTTGCCTCCTTCACAACCTGATCCTGACACCCACAGATGTCTCCAAGTTCACAGACACCATCTGTGGGGTGGGGAACATGTCAGCTAATGCCTCTGACCAGGAAAGGACACCCTGGCATGTCACTATTAAGGTACCAGGCAAGAGGGGTAGGCTTGGATCCCAGAGATAAAAGCAGCTGCAGGCTAGAGACACTGCAGTTTCTGAATCACTTATTCCCTGCAGCCCAAGAGCCAGGAGACCTGTCGGGGGGCCCTTGTCTCTGACCAGTGGGTTCTGACAGCAGCTCACTGCTTCTACAATGCTGAGGACCGCTCCCTGTGGAGAGTCAATGTGGGTAAGGCAGGAGCTTCACCAGGTTCCTGACCCCAAGGCCAGAGCTGTGGTTACCTGTCCCCAGCCTCTGGCCCCTTCAGGATCCCTGGTTCAGCCTCATCCACCGTATTATTCCCAGGGGATCCCAACTCCCAGTGGGGCAAAGAATTCCTTATCGAGAAGGCCGTGATCTCCCCGGGGTTTGATGTCCATGCGAAGAAGAACCAGGGAATCCGGGAGTTCTATGGTGATGACATAGCCTTGCTGAAGCTGGCCCAGAAAGTGAAAATGTCCACCCATGCCAGGTGCCTGATCCTGGGACAGAGGGATGCCCTGCAGGGGAGAGTGCTCTGGGGAGCCCAGGATACTAAGGATGGGCTTGCGTGACACTCACCCTTCTCTCCAGGCCCATCTGCATTCCCTGCACAGTAGAGGCCAACATGGCTCTGCGGAGGCCCCAAGGTAGCACCTGTCAGGACCATGGTGAGTGCTGAGGCTTAGAGTTTGTGAAGAGCTGGGGCCAGAGCCTGGGGGCACCGATAAGGACTGGGCGTCCATCTCCAAGCCAGAAGTCTGGATGGTGGGTAAAGGGAACTATATCAACATCCACTTCTTCTTTTTTTTTTAAAAATATTTTTTAGTTATAGATGGACTTAATATCTTTGTTTTGTTTATTTATTTTTATGTGGTGCTGAGGACTGAACCCAGTGCCTTACATGTGTGAGACAAGTGCTCTGCCACTGAGCCACAACCCCAGCCAACACCCCCTTCTTTTTGATGGCAGAGAAAGAACTTCTGAACCAACAGAGCATCCCTGCCCATTTTGTGGCCTTGAATGGGAGCAAACTGAACATTAATCTCAAGACAGGGACAGAGGTAAGGGTCTTAGGTGGGGGGTGCTGCGGTCCTGCTCAGTCTAGCTCCTAGAATGGTGCTCTTCCTCTTCTAGCTCTAGCTGCTTTTTCCACCTCACTTAAGTCACCCCTCCTCTCAGGCTTAGCTGGTCTGCCCTAGGCCACTCATTCCATTCTTCCTTCCTACTCCACCTCTATTGCAGAGGTCAGACTGTATCCAGGTCGTCTCCCAAGACAAAAAAACGTTCCCCAACTTGACGGATGTCAGAGAGGTGGTGACAGATCAGTTCCTATGCAGTGGGACCCAGGAGGATGACAATCCTTGTAAAGGTGAGTGCCCCCTATGTCTGGATTTCCCAAGGAAGGGCCATGGTGTCCCTGTGGCCAGCATGCCTGCCAGGACACCAGTACACTGCCCCGGATGACACTGTCTTTTGCCCATCTTGCTGGCAGGAGAATCTGGGGGAGCAGTTTTCCTTGAGCGGAGATTCAGGTTTTTCCAGGTAAGTACAGGGAAGCTCACAAGGCTGGCTACAGGATCTCAGCCTAGCTGGGGCCCCGGGTGGGGGTAGGGGCGTTGGTGGGCGTTGGTGGTGGTGAGGGAGGTCTCTGAAGCAACCATGGGGGGTCAGGGCTCAGAGGTGGGGCTGTGGCAGCTTTCTACCTCATTTTCCTTTCCTCCAGGTGGGCCTGGTGAGCTGGGGTCTTTACAACCCCTGTTTTGGTGCTGCCAACAAAAACTCCCGTAAAAAGCCTCCCCGTGGTGCCCCACCACCCCGAGACTTCCACATTAATCTCTTCCACGTACAGCCCTGGCTGAGGCAGCATCTGGAGGGTGTTCTGAATTTTTTGCCTCTCTAATCATGGCCATCAATCCCTTGGCTATCCTGCCAGGATCTGCCATCTCTCCTATTTCCTACTTCTGAACACCTACCCTCAGACCCTGTGACCCATCCTCAATCCTAGCTGTGTGAATCCAGGAGCTTAGTGACAGAAGGCGTAAGCAGGAAAGTCCCCAGGGTGCTGGCCCGTGTGTCTTCCCCTGCCCCCTCCTCTCCTGCCCACACTCAAATCCCTCCCTCTGGTGAACTTGACGTGTTCCTTTCACTTTCACATGAAATTTCCCAGTTATGAAATTAATAAAAATTGACGATTTCCACATCTGTCTGTACCTCTGCCTGGGGGATGGGGAGGCCAGAATGATTCCAGGAAGGTCAGAGACCCTGCTGGACAAACAGCAGCTGGACTCTGCCCCATAACACAGTCAACAGGGGAACCAGCTGGGGGACTATTTCTGGTCTCTAGCTAGGGTGGTCTGGGATGGTTGGGGAGAATCTGAGGGCTGACATGAAGTGTTGAAGGGGAGAGTCTTGGATCTTGGGCAGCAAAGGGTGGGGCTTGTGTAGTTTCTGTTTCTTCAATTGGCAGCTCAGTGGGGCCCTCCTGCTTGAATATTCTCGGAAAGTGATGTGTGTAGGGAAGGCAGGACAAGCTGCAGGTGCCAGGACAGATTGCATAAAAGGCTGGGGGTTGGTGGGGAAGGGAGTGCCACTAGACTTAGGTCTGGAGTTTCAGCTTGGACACTGAGCCAAGCAGGCACACAGAAGGAACCTGGAGAAGCCCTCCTGACCCCAGCCCCAGCTTCTCTCCTGCCTTCTATTGCCATGGGGTGCCATCTCAGCCCCCAACTCTGCCTGGTATCCTTGGTCTTGGGCTTCTTGTGTGGAGGTAAGCAAGAGTCATCTCCCCCTCCCACTGTCCCCAGCATTCTTCCTTGGCTTTATACGGTCAGGCTTCACCAGTATTTCTTTTCAGATGTGAACACAACTCCATTGCCGGCCCAGCCCCAAGGCTCCTGTTCTCTGAAGGGGGTAGAAATCAAAGGTGGCTCCATCCAGCTTCTCCAAGAGGGCCAGGCCCTGGAGTACATATGTCCTTCTGGCTTCTATCCATATCCTGTCCAGACACGCACCTGCAGATCCACAGGGTCCTGGAGTGCCCTACAGACTCAAGACCAAAAGATTGTCAAGAAAGCAGAGTGCAGAGGTTAGAGGCAGTGAGCATGGGCATGGGCCAGGAAAGGGGATGATGGGGGCATTGGTGGCCAAATTCAGCAGAACTTGGCTGAGATTAGAGCTGTGTTGAGGCCAGCAGCCAACCAATTTGGCTGAACGAGGTAAGGGGCAGCCCTAGGGGTGTAGGTGAAAAGCAAGGAGGCAAGGGGGCTCATCTTCACTAAGTATTTGCCCTGTGTCAGGCAGCCCTGGCAGTGAAGAGAATGCTTAGGAATGGGGAGCAGACCAGCAGACCAAGGACTTGCTGTTTCTCAGTGACGAGGTCTCTGAGAACAGGAGGGATACCCTGAAGACAGCCTTTCTTTCTTGGTGACTTTTACTTGTCCTCCTCTCCAAAGCAATCCGCTGCCCGAGACCACAGGACTTTGAGAATGGGTACTACTGGCCCAGGTCTCCTTATTACAATGTGAGTGATGAGATCTCTTTCCACTGCTACCATGGATACATTCTCCGGGGTTCTGCCAATCGGACCTGCCAAGTGAACGGCCGGTGGGATGGACAAACAGCAATCTGCGATGATGGAGGTAAGAAGCCTGCCTGCTCCTGATGACCTTACTCTCTCCCTTACACATCCACCTCCAAGGAACAGGCATCACAGCTGTTCTTTGACCTGCCCTCTGCAGCGGGGTACTGCCCCAACCCAGGCATCCCCATTGGCACAAGGAAGGTGGGAAGCCAGTACCGCCTTGAAGACAGGGTCACTTACTACTGCAGCCGAGGGCTTACCCTGCGTGGCTCCCAGCAGCGAAAATGCCAAGAAGGTGGATCTTGGAGTGGGACAGAGCCTTCCTGCCAAGGTGAGTCTTGACCTGGGCTCCCAGGTCAGATCCTGCTCTCCAATCCTAATGTTCCCACACCAAGGCACTGTCTTCTCTCTTCAACCCAGCTACCTCCTCACTTCTTCCAAACCTCTCTGTAGAGCTTTCTCACTTCCAAGCCCTTCCCACTCTGGAAACACATCATTTTGTCTTTCTGGTCACTGTGTCCTTGACCCTCCAGATATTTGACCTGATTTCTGACCTCTTGCAGACACCTTCATGTATGACACCCCTCAGGAGGTGGCCGAAGCCTTCCTGTCTTCCCTGACAGAGACCATAGAAGGAGTTGATGCTGAGGATGGGCATAGCCCAGGTTTGAGCAGAGAGGGGAGGCAGAGCAAGAAATTGGGGGAGTTGCAGGAGAACCATGCACCCTGAAGCTTGAGTCTCTCTGCTGGCATCCAGGGGAACAACAGAAGCGGAAGATTGTCCTGGATCCCGCAGGCTCCATGAACATCTACCTGGTGCTGGATGGATCTGACAGCATTGGAGCCAGCAACTTCACAGGGGCCAAGAGGTGTCTCACCAACTTAATTGAGAAGGTGGAGTTCCCTTCCCCTTTAACTGGGGGACCCTGACTGACCTCACTGCCCTTCCAGGACTAAGCTCCCTTGTGCTCCCAGTCCCTCTGAACCACAGTGTCCCAGAAAAATCTCCAGGTCCTATACTGTCCTTTCCTTTTAAAGTGAAGTGGTATATTAATGCTTAATACAGCCTCCTCCATGAACTTCAGCCTTGAGCCTCTTACTATGGTTTTCCTGTCCCAGCAAAGGTGCTGAATTCTCCCAGCTATAGTATTGTACTTCCAATGCCATGACCCTTTACTCTTCTCATTCACAGATAGCAAGTTATGGGGTGAGGCCAAGATATGGTCTAGTGACATACGCTACAGAACCCAAAGTTGTGATCAGAGTGTCTGATGCAAAGAGCAGCGATGCAGACTGGGTCACAGAGAAACTCAACCAAATCAGTTATGAAGGTCAGAGGTTAAGCAAGGGAAGCTGTGAGCTTAACTGTGGGGTCAGAGAGGTCAGAAGCCTCAGAGGTATTGTGGGGAAGGGGTAGAAGATTCATGTTGAGGAAGTCGGGATACCATACATTGTAGTTAAAGATGGATGGTAGGGTTGGGCAATGGGGGTTAGTGGGAACATGTTGGGGGCTGATAGGGCCATTTTGTAGTCAAGGGGATGTCAGTGGGATGACAACTCACAAAAATGATGTGGGATCTCACTTTTTTTTTTTGGTACTGGGGATTGAACTCAGGGGCACTGGACCACTGAGCCACATCCCCAGCCCTATTTTGTATTTTATGTAGAGACAGGGTCTCACTGAGTTGCTTAGTGCCTCGCCATTGCTGAGGCTGGCTTTGAACTCGCGATTCTCCTGTCTCAGCCTCCCTCAGTGCTGGGATTACAGGCTTGAGCCACCGCGCCCGGCTGGGATCTCACTTGTGATAGGCTTGGAAGACCAGGTGAGGTGATGACTTTTTCCCTTTCCACAGACCACAAATTGAAGACAGGGACTAATACCAAGAGGGCCCTCCAGGCAGTGTACAACATGATGAACTGGGCAGAAGACGTCCCCCCTGAAGGCTGGAAC